>SNQJ01S0041032.1:142222-168071 GCA_010110895.2 Picea sitchensis
ATTTCCTTTCGATGAACATATAGCTAAGGGAGAGAGAGAGTTCTTTCACTAACAAGCACAACTACGGAATGCCCTCAAACAATTCTTTTCTCAATCAAATCCTGATGTAATGCAAAAAAATTTAAATGCCTTCTAATATGCTCGATCAATCATGAAGATATATTAATTGTTTGCGTATAGATGATGATCAATACAACACAATTCTTATCTTTGCTAATTATCTTCTTGGTATGAATGAGAACCAAACCAGCATAAGCAAAAATCACACAAACAATACACCCTTCGTAGAAATCAAAACGAAAAGCGAAAGACAAGAAACAATCAAAGAAAAAGAAAACTTCACACCCAAAAGCAAGAGTTGAAGAACAATGACCTCGACTGAAATCAAGATAAAGAGGTCTGTAGGCCTTTGATGACCTTCACCAGGGTTTTACTCAGCTGATGAGAAGAGAAAAACAATGTATGGGTTTCGAATTTCACCCAATAGGGAAAAACTCAATGAGAATGGTGAAGAAGGCTGCAAGATCCAATCAAGAAGGTATTTATCCTTCAAAAAGACAGATGTTAAGGCTGAAAAGGAAGAAAAATCGACTCACAAGATCACTCAGCAAAAGAGACACAGAGGCAAACCCTGAAAAAGGCAGTTTTAGAGGGTTTTTGGGCCCAAAAGAGGCTGGTGCTCTGTTGCCAAGGGAAAAGAGAGTTATAGCGCTCTGTGTAAAGCTATTAGGAGCACTGGCGCTCTGTTAACACTAGGACAGGGGCGCCAGGGTCCAAAAGTCTCAGAAATGTCAAAAAATTTCAAAAATTGAGATTCAAGCTTGACAAGTATGATGAATGTGATAAGGCAAAGAGCCAATCAGCTCATGAAACTAATCAAAGAGGGGTGAACCAGGTCTGAAAAAATTAGGGGACAGAACAAGGTCAATGAGGAGAAAAATCCAAACAAGAGGTTTCGATTTGAGGGACCATCCCCAGTGGAGTCGCCAGTTTCTGTTGTAGGAAAATCTCCCTGCAGACAGGTAGATCACCTCTAAGGATTGACCTTAACCCTAGATAGAAAAATTCTTAACGTGGACACTGACTTCCTTTCAAATCTATCTAAACTAATGCATGAGAAGTAAGGATAACAAAAGTACCTTTTAATCGACGTTTGTCCCTGCACGCTCCGAGTTGCGCTCCAATCCTTTGCTCCTCGCTGAGGTTTTCAGACAAAACAAGATACGACCGCTTCCTACTCTATTGATGTTAGCTTGAAAACAGATCTATCAACTAGTGATAAGTTCATGTGACATTATACACAAACTAGAAAGAAACAGGCCAAGCATGTCATATTAATGAGAATAACGACAGTAGTACTTACAATCGTAGATGCGAATGCGACAGCTTCATCAAGTCCTCTTCGTCTAACCCTTGCCTGAAAGATCCACAACCTGGATAACAACAACTTCACTTATCACTCTCCTTTTGCTGGCTATAAGTTTCCTCCAAGATCATAAGTTTCATATGTTCAGTTCTTCCCTCTTCAGCTCTGTTCCAACACCACTTATGAGATCATAAGTTTGGTGTAATTCTCATTTTCCATCACCTTTTCACCATTAGAAAGCTTGCTTATATAGCCTTGGAGAGGCTTCAACCACTTGAGATATCCTTGGGGAGGTTGAGGATTTTCCTCCTTCAGTTGAGGACCTGCCGTAAGATCATGGATTGATCAGGGATTCGAGCTCAACTTCTTTCTAAGAATGAAAAGACGCTTCCCCCATTCATCTCAACAGCTTAACAACTTCCCAAAATAGGTAGCGCTCCCTCAAAAGGGCCATCAGAGCGTTGTAGTGCTCCCTAGTAAGCTTTAGGGGGCGCCAGCACTCTCAAAATCTATAGCGCTCCCTCAAAAGGGCCAGGGGAGTGTTATAACACTCCCTGACAGTGTAAGGGGGAGCGTCGGCGCTCCGAGATAGTGTAAGGGGGAGCGCTCCTCTCCAAAAACTCAGTTTTTGAGGTGCTTTCAGATGGCAAAAGGTTTGCAAGCTTGTTGACTCATTTCTCCTCTTCCAAATCAAATGTTTGAGGTGTTTCAAGTGTCTTTCTCATGTCGTTATAGGGACGATATAGGCATCATGGCAACATGCTTTCTTTGACACCTTTCAACACTTGTGAGCAACATGCGACACTTGCGACCTTGTGAGCAAAATGCGACACTTGCGACCTTTGTAATGACGACACTTGTGACACTATCAAAGTGAGTAATTTTGATGTATAACAAGAACCCTTAAGGTTCATCTTGGTCGACACAATCAATCTCGGAGAAGAGCTAAATGGCTCAAATACAATTCCACTAGAGGAGACTGCTCATCTAGAAAACCCAAGCATTATGACACAACAAACAAGGTCATCGGTTGTTGCTACAACGCAACTGGGGGAAACAAGAACATCAATCAAGACAGATATGTTCAATTTCCTTATAGACCCAATTACCATATATGATGATGAGGAAAGCTCATAACTTTTTCTCATAACCCCAGTGCCAATCACAGAGGAGGGAGAACCAGGGGAAACATCTGCTCTAACTCCCAAAGCTTTGACCTCAATTTCCCAAGAAGGTGATGAAAATTATGAAAGCATGTTGGACACTGAATTTCTCAACCAATAGGGAATTCATCCTAAGATGGACAACTCCAAGGAGGATTTGGGCTCTGGTGAACAAGAAGAAGAAATGCAACGATCAGAAGTCATCATCTCAATAGTCGATCCTCTAGTAAATGTTGATCCTTTTCCCCTCTCCCCATCTAAAGTCGAGACTCCATCATTCGATGAACCCCAGAAGGAGATCGAGTAACCAAGACATACAAAAGGTCCCCCTACTAAAGAACTACAAGAGTCTGTCATAGAACACATATATATGACAGGGAGCCTAGGCAACACTCTGACCTGGGGAGATCAACAGATTATGGAGCCAGTAGATGAGGTCTCTGTCATACAAGAAATCACTTATGATTGAGAGAGGAAAGTTATGTTGAGAAGGAAAATGAAGAAAAGGAGGATCACGCTTGATAGCACACTCCTAATCACCATAGAAGAAACGCTTCTCAACATAGAAAATTCTAACACAACTTAGTTCATCGGGGCGGGAATGGCTATCACTGATACAATGCTGGACAGAGACAAAAGGGATGAAAATGAATCAACAGCCACAAACAAGGGGTTGGATCATCTGTGCCATATAGCAAAGTATTAACAAGATTCGACACAAACAGTAGTATTCATAAGGAGTCAGTTCAGAGAAACATATGCACAATTCACAAACAAAATAAATCTCTTCACCACATGCATAGTTGATTTTCCAGAGGATACTCTCATGGGGCTGGCAACTTGTAAAGACATGTAGAGATGGTATTAAAAGGAACATCAGGCCTTAGAGTGGATTGATTATATTAGTGCAGTACATAAGGGTTGAGACTCGGAAGAACATAGCATCCGAGTATTGATGGATAGCATCATCTCTCGAATCAGAAAGCCAGTTGAATACTGGGTGATCATGGTCCAGGAACCTCGGCACAAGATATAGGAAAGGTGGAGAGAGTGTGATAAAATTTTGGAGAAGATCAATCTGGAGATGGAAAACATTGACCTACCAGAATTCGACCCATCAAAAAATTTCACCAATTTGCATGACATGGTCAAGCGACATGTAGACCAAGACTCGACATGGGAGGCAGATATCTCACAGATTTCAAGTATGACTCCAGGTCAAGTAAAGACGTTCATGGAACACACAATCAAATCCCTCACATTTCTACATATCTTAAGTGTCAATCTCATCAGGTATAGAGAACGAGCAGTGGAGATAAAGGAAGTCTTCTCTGCACCGATGGCTCAGCAAAGGTTTCCGTATGCAAACACATGCGAAGACATTTTCTTCAAGTGGGCGGAGTATGAGAGAAATAATTCACTGTAGTAAAAAATACGATGATCTCAAGAGAACGAGGAGAGAAAGTCTGCCACGTGTCATTTTTGTTTTACTTAACACAACTTTTAGCATTTATTTTTACCTTAGTAATTCTTTATAAGTAGGGAGATCGACCTTGTGTAGAAGGTCAATGGTTTTGGTAAATACCTTTTCTTTTAGAATTATAAAAGAGTTATTTATGTGCAACTTTAATTAAGAAGTTATGTTTAGAACCAAAGACAAATTTTTCATCTAAAGCATCAACTTGATTGGATCGAGGAGGGATTGTTTACATCTTCGTGTTTGATAGTGATGTTGTATTGAGTAAGAGTTGTTGTATCTATTGTTAAGTTATCTTTCAATATTATAATAGTTCTTTTGTTCTAGATGATGAAAAGAAATCGATGTTTTGATATGTGATTGATAGTAGAGCTAAGAGAAATAATTTTCTTACACTCATATTTGTTACGTATTTGTTTTCCTTTCTACAATTGTTATCTCAGTCACTAATGAATGTCCACAAGTAAAATTATTATTGCTAATATTGAAATAGGTCTGATTATCATTGTCTGCACATTGAGGTATAAGGGTTATCCTAAGATCAACATTATTCAGTATTTAGTGATTTCCCTTTATCAGTTGGATTATGCCATTATCTTTATTTTACCTAGATTATTCAAGAGTACAAAAATACAAAAAGAAAACCTCTTAACCTAAAGGATAAACTTTTCATAGAAAGATACACCTGTCAGTTACCCATAAATCCCATCGATAAATCAGCCAGATCAAAGATCTGGAGAACCATTCCACTCATCAAATGATTATGAGTCTAATTGGGCCTCTTAAGCGACTTTGGTTCCCACTATTGAGTTAAAGGATTTCCAACCCCTCAACAAAATTGGCACAAGAAGGAGGGTCTGAATGAATGAATGGCTAACAATATTTCTGATAATATATCCCACATAGCCTGTAGATTCAAAACATCCCACATGCATGGCTATTCATTCTCAAGAAAAACCACATACATAGAGTACTTCTGAAACGAGTAACTCACCTCATCATGAGGAAGTAGAATACCTATTCCCTGAAATACCTTACGCTCTCCCCCACGAGGAGGTTTACCAATTCAAAATAATCACCAGAGCTTACGCCCGACAAATTGGAGCATTACCTTTAGCTCCCTTCCTTCCTCACAGAAAAAAAGTAAGTAGACAAGTTTTTGACAACCTTGACCAGGTTTTTGTTCACACGGTATAAGACCTGATATATTTTTCACTCACCAATATAGAAAAACCCCTTAATATGATCCCCGAAACACTAGCCAGTAACTACTTTAAACCTGACAATTTTGAATCTGACGAGGAAGAGTCTAAATTGGATCGCTCAACTTCTAAATCAGAAGACATGGACGATAATAATGACAAAATTGAAGAAATGGGAAATCAACCTCAAGATAATCAACCATGGTTGACCAGAGATTCTATGGAAATCCCAAGATGGGTGCATAACCTACCTCGACATCCAGAAAAATTACTTCCCAAGTTTGACCCCGAAACATCTCGATTGCCTGAGGACCATATCAAGAAGTTCATATTATCTATAAGATTGATGAACATACAACATGAATATGTAGTGTGTAGGATCTTTCCCTATACCTTTGAGAATTCAGCCTCGACTTGGTATTTTAACTTTCTAGTCGGATCCATAACTAGTTGGACGAAGTTTCAAAAATATTTCTTAGACAAATTTGCAAAAAAAACCACCACATGAGCTTTAATGGCTGAATTTTTTTCTGCCACCATGAGTCCAAAAGAGAAGGTTAAAGATTTCAACCAATGGTTTACCACTATCCTGAACAAATTTCAACCTAAAGCTAAACCTACCGAGGTGTTGCAGATTGAGGTATATGCTAACGCTCTCCTTGCTTCCATCTCCATGTTCGTAAAAAGGGCTACCAAACATACCCTAGCCAAAAATTTCGAGGAAGCTAAAACGATTGAATTCGAAATGAAAGGATCCAAAGAAGGTCAGATATCACTGACGAAAAAACAAACCCAACCTCTACCTAAGAGAGTACTTTTGTTAACAAGACCCCTGGTAAAACAAACATAACTAGGTCCTAATAAAGAGGGAGGAGATCTAAAAAACCTATAGTGGATGATCAAAAAACTCTCCAACAAGATCATAGATATGAAAAGGAGTGCTGGGGTGGGAAACCAAAATCAGAGACCTTATAAACCCTTTTTTAAAATAAATCCATCTTTCAAAGCTATAGAACCTCCCCCAGCTAACCTAAACATTGACTTAGAAATTGTAGTATCTGACACTTTCTGCACGTACTACCAAGAGAATCATTTAGAAAGGGACTACCCTCAATGGATGCACGCTATGAATTGAATGGAAAACTGATTCCTAGATGAATTCTCCCTAACCAAACAAGCTAGTGGCTTGGCAATAAACGCTATTGATCAGGAAAGTCATGAGCCATCGGAAGAGACAACCATGCTATTATGATATTCCAACCACCTAATGCCTTTCAACAACATCGTTGAAGTTTAAGAACCTCCCGTTGAAGTCCTAGTTATGCAGACGTGAGGTAGAAGTCAACTGGTCTAAACTAATCCGACCACTACTTAGTTATTTAGAGGGAATCAAGCGGTCGATCGTCCAAAACCCATATTTTCTTCTCAAAAGAATCCCACTAACATACACACACATGAAACCCCTAAGATGGAATATAATGTAGTGGAGGACTTGAAGAAGATGAAGGCTAATGTGTTTTTCATGGACATGTGTAGGATTCCCCAACAAAAGGATTTTATGTTACAGGCCTTAAAATCAATAGAAGCCCCTATGACAAGAACCGACCTAGGTGATGTCCCATCCTCCAAAGATTTAAAGAATAAACCAAGTGTGAATGCTTTCTCTTTATAAAAAAGAGGAAATCCTTTTATTCCTCCTTTCCTTTTAACGTTTGAAATCTTTAACAGAAACCTGCATAATTGTTTAGTCGATTTAGGGGCATCCTCCAACGTCATGCCATTATCAATCTGCAAGAAATTGAACGCAACCCCTCTCAAAAGCGATAAACACATTATACAAATAGATAGGACTCAGGTGAAAGTTATTGGGGAACTTAAAGATGGCATGATTAGAATGGATACACACCCAAAATTTGTTCAAGTGATTGACATAATCGTAGTAGACATCCCAGAGGCTTGTGGATTGCTACTTACTCGTGATTGGTCCGAGAAATTAAATGTGTACTTTAGTACGAACTGGGATCACATTTGGTTTCCATTAAAAGGACATAAAAGCATGATTAGGATCGATAGGGAAATATATCTCAAACACATTGTTACCGATTTAGAATCTCTCAACGAACCCTCGTTGGAAAATTTCCCTGTGTTAGGAAACTGCTCCTGCGACTCCGATTTCGGCAATTTCTCCCCTCTCTTGTTGGATGTACCTCCCACTCAAAACTTTGAAATGACCTTTCAAGTAAATCCACTGGAAACCACAGAAGAAAGAATCTTTTTTCATGATCCTCTGTCAAGAGCTGCAGACAAGGAAGATGAAGGTGAGAAAATAACTAAGCATGAAGAAGTTACTAAATACTTCTCACAAGTTTGGATGTTGTATTTTGATGGGTCTAAATCAAAATAAGGGTCGGGAGAAGGATGTATTCTCATTGACCCAAAGGGGAAGCCGAAATTATGATCTAGTAGATTAGAATTTGAATGCACCAATAACATTGTTGAATGTGAAGCTTTAGTTCAAGGACTGAAGAAAGCCATAGACTTAAACATTAAGGAATTGAAATTTTTTGGAGACTCTATAATTATCGTTAGTCAAGTGAAAAATACTATCCATTGCAATTCACCTCACTTGAGGAATTACCAACAAGAGGTACACAGACTAATAGACAATTTTGAGGCCTTCAACATTACTATTATTCCCAGGGAAAAAAATGCTCTTGTTGATTTCTTTGCCACCGCAACCTCAAGATTATCTCCTTTAGAAGATTATGAAGCCTCTAGGTTCAAAGTGGAACTTCTCTACAAACAGTCGGTGCCTAATAACATTTCTAACTGAAAAGTATTTGAAGGAGATGAACAGATTGTATATTTCCTGACTAACCAAGAGAAATTTAAGGATTTGGCCATTGATGAAGAAATATTCCAAGAACTACTCATAGAATCATATCTCCATGAACAGAAGAAGGGAACAGATCAGTCTAATAATAAACCAAATTTTCACACGATATCGAAAGGGGTGGACAATTTGGAGAACCTTTTTGACCTAAGGGAAATATTTAGAGGGTCAAAGAACGAAAAACCAGGAAGCTCATGTCCTATATATGAGACTATAAACCTAGGAACCCCTAAAAACCCCAAGAATGTAAATCTAGGTAAAACAGTGTCCAAAGAAGACAAGAAAGCTTATCTCAAACTTTTTAAAGAATATCAATATGTCTTTGTGTGGTCCTACCAAGAATTAAAAAATTATGACACTCGCAATATTCAGCACACAATACCATTAAAATCTAGAGTAAAACCCTTCCAACAAAAACATAGGAAGTATCACCCCTCTCTGGAACCTTTGATGTAGCAAGAGTTGAAGAAATTGTTAGATGCAAAGATTATTTTTCAGTTTAGACACTCTACCTTGGTAGAGAATTTGGTGCCTAATAGGAAGAAATATGGGGAGATCCTCCTTTGTGTCGATTTTAGAAACCTTAACAGAGCATCAGTAAAAGATAACTACCCAGTACCACCCATGGAACAACTCCTACAAACAATATATGACTCTGAAATTTTTTCCCTCCTAGACGGTTTCTCAGGGTATAACAAGGTCCTGGTTTTAGAATATGATCGATTAAAAACTACCTTCCGAACCAAGTGGGGAACCTTTGCTTATAAATGCATTCCCTTTGGGTTTATTAACATAGGAGAAACCTTCCATAGGGCCATGGATGTAGATTTTTGGGGATTGATTAACAAGTGTGTGGTTGTCTATTTAGATGACGTAACAGTATACTCAAAAAACAAGGAAGACCACATTCGACATTTTACTCAGATTTTTTAAAGGTGTAGGAAAGATGTAATATCTTTGAACCCAAAGAAAACCATCTTTGGTGTCGAGGAAGGAAAATTAATAGGTCACATCATATCTCATGGAGGAATAAGAATCGACCCTGAGTGGATAAAAGTAATAGCTCAACTTCCTTTGCCTCACAATAAAAGGGCCATGCAATCTTTTTTCAGGAAGATCAATTTTATCAGAAAGTTTACTCTTGACTTCATTGAAACTGTTAAACCTTTACAAAAAATGATTCGCAAGGATGAAGATTTTAAATAGGATGAGAAAGGAGAGGAGATTTTAATAACATCAATAATTCAATATCCCAAGCACCAATGTTGTGCAGCCCTAACTTTAGCAAGGATTTTTTTCTTTATACCTTTGCTTATGACCAATTCTTGGCTGTAGTACTTACCAAAAAGGATGATGAAAACAATGAGGCACCAATATCCTTTATGAGCACCAATATCTAAGGAGATGAACTAAACTACCCTGCTATATACAAATTAGGCTTACGCAGTATATAAAGAAGTCAAGCATTTCATAGCTTATATCCTGAAGAATCACACCAAAGTCATAGTCCCTCACCCCGCAGTTAGATATTTATTCACCCAATAGGAAATGGGAGAAAGGAGAGGAAATAGGATGGCAATCATTCAGGAATTTGATCTAGACATAAAACCTGCCAAAATAGTCAAAGGACAAGGATTGTGTAAACTAGTTGTTGAGGCCCAAGATCTGATTAACACAAAAGACCCCAGTTGGGAAAATGAGTTATCATTATGGTGTAGCGAAGCCCTATACGTACCTCTCGGGAGAGAATCCTAGTATGGAAACCTATTTTATCTCCTACATAATGGGACTTGTCCCAAAAATCTAAACCCTAGAGAAAGGAGAGCCCGTGGGTTAAAATCCGCTCAGTATCGCCTCATAAATTCTGTGCTTTTCCACGTAAACTATGATTGAGTACTACTTAGATGTCTTAAATAGGACGATGCCGAAAAGGTACTAAGAGAAATCCACGATATCCCGACAGGTGGGAATTTTGCAGGAGAAACCACGACTCATAAAATACTAAGGGCTAGCTCACGCATATGCCCATAAATGTAAAACTTGTCAATTGAGTGCCGATAGGGAAAAGAGAGCAACCATTTCACTCCATCCGGTGACTATATCCAAACCATTCAAGAAGACGGGAATAGACGTCATAGGACAAATTACTCCCAATTATTTGAAACAACATAAATATATCTTGACTGCTATAGACTATTGTACAAGATGGACGGAGGCTATCCCTCTCATGCACATTAATGAAAAGGTAGTAATACAATTTCTAGAACAACAACTGATAACGAGGTTTGGACTACCCTCCGTCCTTATTTTTTACAATCTTGCCTACTTTTCTTCCATGCGCTTGACCGAATTTTCTCTTGACAAGGGGATCATAATAAGATACTATGCAAACTATTATCCATGAGGGATTGGGGTAGTAGAGTCAACTAACAAAAAACCTGGTAAGAAACTTAAAAGAGTCTATTGAAAATCAGATGAAATGGCTTAATTCTCTTCATAACCCCCTATGGGACGATAGAGTAACACCTAAAGAAGCCATAGGAAAATCTTTGTACTTTCTGGTATATGGGAAAGAATCTATTCTGCCAAATGGATTGTATCTTCCATCTTTATAGCTCACCAAGGGATAAAGAGGTCATCCCTCATCCGCTCTACAACAAAGGATTGATACCCTTCTCATGCTAGACGAAGAAAGAGAAAAATCTAAAGCTAAGTTCACCGCTCATCAGAAGACAGTTAAAATATGGTTTGGGAAACATAAGGCCAAAGAAATTTTTTTTGAAGTAGGGTACCTAGTTTTGAAATGGGATAAAGAAAATGACTCTAAAGGAAAACACTCGAAATTTTAAAATCTCTGGCTCGAAACTTTCCAGGTATCCGAGAAAATTGGGGCAAGAACATACGAGTTGAAAAGTATGAGGGGGGAACCCAACACCCTCCCAGTGAATGGCCAAGCCTTAAAACACTACTTCTCTTAAAAACAACAAAAAAAAAGGTTTATTTTTATGTTTTGTTTTAGCATATATTTCGATCAACATAAGTGTGTAGGTTTAGGGTAGGCCGATTGCAAACTCCTCTTTATTTTTTTTATTTTTTTTCTTTTTCTTGGTATTTTCTTGTAATTATGTTACGTTTTGTAAAGCAATGGTTGACTTTAATAAATATGCTAAAGTAGAATATGCTCCTAACTTACACTTACCTGCAACATAAGAGACTCTGGGAAAATACAAATTTTCAAAGGAGATCTATATCTTGTCTTTTCAAAGCATACTACCTTGGTAAGTGATGAAATATTCGCTTGGTGGTTTGGTAAAGCCCAAAGGTAAAGATGGCTAGTTGGAAAGGATCACATGTACGTCTAGAAAGAGCTAGGAAGGGTTTCACCTTAAAAGCTCGCCTTGCAAATAATAGACGTCCTCCTCTCCGACTCACTCATGGAATTTCTACCAGAAGAAAATGAGCTATATTAAAAGGAGTGCAAAGTCTGAGAGGGTATGCAGATAAATCCGTCGGGGCTATGGATGCTTGCTGGAAGCAGAGAAAGTTCTATGATGTCTGGTGACTCGATCGGGGCTATGGATGCTCGTTGGAAGTAGAGAAAAACCGTAGCGAGGGAATAATAATAAATAAAAATTGCCTCAATCCAGTGGATGCCTTACCCATCTCTTGTCAAATAAGGGTGTCGGTCATGATCAAGAGGAATGAAGGTGGAAAAAGGGATGAACCCCATAGGTGGATCCATGTTCACTAACCTTGGAATATGTGTATGTATAGATAGGAAATACTCCATTGAATGCAAATCTAGATTGTTTCTCAACTAGCCTCTGCACAAGCTAAGCCCAAAGGAAAGAGTAGAGATTATGTTTTCACCCAGAGAATCTCCATTTGTTGAGCACTCAACACACCCTAAAAGTTTTGTAAAAAGTTTATCTTTTGGGTACCACTTTGTTTTTTGTTTCTCTCTTTCTGAATTGAGTCAGTTGTGTGGGGATCAATAAGTTTTTTGTTCCTTTATTTTATCATCGATCACGTTCGGATTGTTTTGGATTTGTTGAATAGACTAACTTCTTTTCTAAAAAGTAGACATGTTTTTTTTTTTTTAACTAAGTATACACAGCCAAAATTTTGAGTCGTGCATGAATTATCGGCATTGGCGCGATCTACAAAGTAAAATCAACCATATGACAATAAAAAGCGTCGAGCGTTGAGCGTTGATGTATCTTTGGCATCAAGAAAGTACAAAAAGGAAAATTTTAACATCGACACACCTAACGAACCTCCGATCGTCGATCTTCGATACATTCAAGGTTGATGATATTCGAAGAAAACCTTAAACTATGACATGTATTACTTCGACACAACACTGAGCGTCGGTTAGTAATAGGTTTTCGGCATCGATGAACTCCGAGGGATGAAATCACAAATTAATAAACATAGAGACTCGTCGATCTTCGATCCTCGAAATGTCATCGACATCGACATGATAGGCTAAGGTTCCTAGAGCCATGTCTAAAGAAAAACCCTAATTCCGAAGAAACTTTTAACAAAGGAGCCAAAATCAAATGCCATGTGTCATGATTACCCTTCCAGATAAACATTTCCACGTCATCATTGTACGATAGTATGGGTCGGCATCAAAGATTTCTCTAACGAGGTATTAACAAACGTTGTCTAAGAAAATCACCGACGTCGATCCACTTGTTTAAACCGGTGGACTGATAGGACATCGATGGTAGGATAAGACATATTCATCAAAAAATAAGATCGAATTTTTCTATTTAATAGACCAATCAATGCATTGATTAAAACATTTTACTAACCTACACGCTGACCAAATAATATGAGATTGAAATTGCCAATGAACTACATAGTACCCTGCTCCTGCACTGCCAACCTGCGATTTCATTTAATCTCGAGCATGATTCAAATCTTGGTGATGGATTATGCAGACTTCATTTACTTCCTAAATTCAAGAACTAGTGAGACAAGTTAAGTAAGCTCCATGTTTAAATTATAAATACAAATTTGAACGCAACATTCAGTACCCAAGTCTTTCATTGTCAGAGCAATCGAAGGAGGGAGAAAACGTTTCAAGAGATCACAGTCGATTTTCAGAATTCTAAACCAAGTTAAGCTTGTGCGAACTTCAAAGAAGAGGTATGAACCATCTGTATCATTTTGACAGTCGCAATTGTTTATTTTTTAGTATCATTTCTGCAAGTCGATATCTCATTATGTTCTTTTTGCAAGAAAATGCCTCTAAGGAAGCCAACGACTAGGTGCTCGCCGAGAGCATCAAAACTTAAAGAAGTGGAGGTCGGTGAACGAACTTCGCCCAGCGTTGCTAGACAACTCGACTTTTCCACTAAAGTGGAGCCAGTCATTTGAACGTCTACCAAAAAGGTGTTTTCCTAGCCTCCTGCATTTGGTTGCATAGAGGCAAGTACTGGATCGAGAGTGGTTCTCCCACAGTGGGGATATTTGTTTAACAGAATCAGCTGGGAATATTACCCAGAGTTTATACCACACAATGACTGGGATGTTAAAATGCTCGATGACAAAGTATTCCCGAACATTCGGCGATCCTACCTGCACATGGTAGCCTGTCGAACCCTAGTCTTTCCTTGCATTGAAACTCTAGGGTGGATAATTGACCACATGGATGTGACAAAATGAGTGGTAAATGATTACGATGGAGGATGTGTTGGGGGTTTTCTCCCAGTAGAGGTCCAAAAATACTACAAACTTAGAGACCTGGAGGAAAGGTTAAATACCAATTTTGTGGTAAAATTCTATGAGTTCCATGACACCAGCAGGTTGATGGCCTCATGGTGGAAAGAGGATAAGAAGTTTACAAACAGGAGCAATGACTGGTATGGTACAACCAATATTAGAGATTCATATATTTATCTGATGGATTTGATCTGTCGATTATACAGGGAAAGGGATTGTGCCAAGTTTTCAGAATCTTGGATGCACCTGGCATACACTGTGGAAATCTTCAGTAGCATATTCAACTAGGGAGTGATCATTTTGAAACAACTTAGAACAAACATACTGCAAGACCAAACGCCAAAGGATGGAGAAACACCATCTTTCCACATGGTGTCATACTTACTGGACCTTATATGCGCAAGGAACATCTTCACAGGCATGAATCTAAGCTGGCATGTTGCTGAGCTACCCATGCATGTCTATTTCAACATTTTCTGGGAGAACAGGTACAAGAGATCTTGTAATGTCCCCACTTTGGGACATCATCACAGTGCAGAGGTTTATGATGACCAGAGTAGCTAGATGGGTGTTATAGCGAGTACAGGGGCTATTGAGAGGCATTGTGAGGTCCATATTTCATTGCTCATCATATCTCATCATTATGATCCATTCTACATAGGTTGGCTTTGGTTCCGTTGCATTTTGATGATTTACATGATTTTGACTATTTTGAGCTATAAGTCAATTAAATTCACTGAAGAGGTCATTTTGTGCACATTACTTGGAGGAACCTCTCAGTGTAATATCTCATTGGAATCGAGAGGAGCAACACTACAGGATGGGATGGCTATAAGTGACTTTCAGTGTCTAGGGAATCCACAAGGAGAGATAAGGCACTTTTTAGAGGTAAAAAGGTTAATTAATTAATTAAATTGATTTAATTAATTAATTAATTATTAATAAAATGAAAGTCACTTTGGAGGAAATAGGTGAGCGAAAAAGTATAAAGGAAAGGCAAGGGCCTCTACTCATTCATTTATGATCATCTTTTGATATCTTTCTTTTAGCTAGTGAGCCCAACATTGGGGGTTTTGAGCGTTTTGACTTAACAAACCCTAGAGGACAATTCGGTGGTGAAAGATTCCACCTAGATTGTCTCAAGATTGGTCTCGGAGATGAAATAATCTCCCACACCATTCTAGTTCCATATCTACTCAGTTGCAGGAGGATTCTACACCAGTTGCTTGAGCAGAGAGAGAGGGGGCGCACCAGTTAGGGTTTCTAGCAAAAGGGGCACACCATCCATTGAGGGAGGATTCGTCCTAGCTGAGGAGAAGTGATTTTGAGGATTCCAGGTATTGGGTTTCCTTTGCAGGTGTCATAGCATTATTCTTGGTGGACTCCAGAGGTGTTTCAGTGGTGGATTCATTCTTATTGAGAGTGGGATGATTTCCCAAGAGGAGGGCGCACAATTTCTTGGAGGGTGGCTAGATCCAAGGGTCTAGCAGGTCCTTTGATGATTTGAGCACTTGGGTTTTCATTGTATCATCTTGATCTATCCATTTAGCTAGTTTGAGGAGCCATTTGAGGTCCCTAGGAGCAAGTTTGATTTATCTACGGTTTCAGACATCTAGGGGGGTGCACCATTCAGTGGAGGAGGTTCAAATCCATAGGGTTTGAGAGGGATCTTGGAGATTCAGACACCTGGGTTGTTCTTGCCATCACCTGATCTACTGTTTGGAATATTTCTTGAGGTGATTTGGCATCATTGACAGTAGAGCCGAATTATTAAGGCTATTTAAGGTTTCAACAGGATGTGGCATCTTCTAGTAGGGGCTTGTCACTTCATACGGCCCAGATCTACCTTGGCATTGGTCTTCATCTCTTATTCAGCCTTTGGAGGATTATTTTATGTTATCAAGATCTTTTTGTAGCAGATCTATTGTCTATCTTCTTAGCCATCTGTTGAGCATTCCAGATCGGCATCGTCATTGTAGCAGGTTCTTCTATTTCATGAATAAAATCAGATTTGAGATGTTTTGGCTTGCCTATCATATTGCATATGGTTGAGGTATGTTCCATGGTTATATCTTCTTGTTTATTGCTGCAACACATATATATAACACATTTGTAAACCCTAAGGCTGAAATCAATAGGCCATCCTGCAAGTAAACACATGTAAACAAGTAGATCAACTAAGTGTTTGATGAAATGCCACAACCATAAAAGTTTTAAAAGACACCCAAAACCATGACGTTCCTGTCATAATGGCTTGGGAACATTATAGTGGTATCAGAGCTTAAATCCTTCCAACCTGAGGGGTATCTCATAGGGATAAATGGATATTTGGAAGGAAATGGATAGGATATCCTTTGAGATATCATGCTTGGAGATAATTTATCACAACCTTAATGAGGAAACTAAGGCTATACGAACCTTTCCTCAGTATGTAGTCTTTAGAAATACCACTTGGAGTGAAGAGGATTTCTTACATGGGATCATCATAGAAGATAAAAATAAAAAATACGCAGCTAGATGGTTGTTAGAACGAAGGAGACCCACACCCATTTGGAGCATGAAACCTTGCTACAGTTGCAAGGGGCCGTGGGAACCAGATCATAGGTGCAGGGATAAGGAACAAAAGCACACTATTGAGGCACACTATGACAGTGATGATGAGATGAGTGAGGATGGAGTGATAGATGATGATTTGGGATAGTCTGATGATGATAGTGACTCTTGCACATAGACTAGTGATAGTGACTCTGTTACAGAGGATGATGCTACTAGAACGCTTGAGGAGGAGGATGACCCTTTTGTAGTGGATAGGCAGTTGGATGGACAGGACGACAACACCAATGTCTCAGTAGATGCATCACATACCATTTATGACCTTACACCTCAATAGAGTGGTGACACTAGTGAAGAGCCACACGTGTTAGCACCTAGAAATGATGAGCTCCCTATGATGGTCATGACACATATGTCATCCTTCCAGACACCCCTGAGAGCCACGTCACATGAGGAGGTCAGTGGCATGTCATATAGGGTTGATGATCCTAGGGTGAGGGATGCACACCATGGACATAGGGATCCACAGACCCAAGAGGAGAGACATGACTTGGAGACAGTGGACCTTACACACACAAACCCGCATGAGGAGACTGAGTCACCACTTTTGGAGACTCCCTTAGTTGAGAAGATTATGGCTACTGACAGGTTGATGGAGAACTTACTTCCAGGATCGACCTACAGTGAGAAGGATGCACTCTTTATTGGTCAGGATGACCATAGCATGTGTCTGGATACATCTATATGGGATCCGGGAGCAGATGATAGTAGCAGGTTGAGTGCACAAGAGGATACAGTTGCTCATATAGGATACAGTGAGATTCAAAGAGAGATAGCACCTAGTGATAGGGTGCAGTGGCATACAGGAGCACCCAGTAGCACATTAGACAGTGGGTAGCTCAACACGTTATCTTATGAAGAGAGTGTTTTTGGGGACTCCATAGTTGACACTAGCAGGACTGACAGTAGTAGTGAGGGATATGAGGTGGCACCTCAGCATGACCATGATCAGGAGTCACACCACTTAGCAACACAGTTAAGAGTTAGTGAGGATATGATCATGGAAGCCACCAAGCACAGTGATGACATGCATGCATTGATGGCAGATTAGTGTTGGAGAGCGTCATTGGCACATGGTAGTTCAGATGAGGGAATTTCCATGGATGATTTTCATACTCTCAGGGAGAGAGTATCTGTGATGAGGACTGACTACCAATAGTTATTGACTGATAGATATTACCTATTAAGGGTTGGTGAGATGTATCATGAGGCTCTGAGGGAGAAGGAGTTGGATATGGACCGACTCACTTAAGAGTTGTAGAGCACTCAAGGATTCTTGAGAAGCACACAGACAACCCTTCAAGAATCAGAGTCTAGATTAGATGATTCACTTGAGGAGATTCATCAGAGACCCGCTTCATCTATCTTAGTGGACATTCAGATGTATCAGTGAGTCACATTGATAGAGGATGTTGGTGATCTAGTAGAGGAGCACCAATTGATGGAGGACGCTTCCATTCTTTTTCCAAGAGCAGTTGACCTCCATGTAGAGGTTGATCCAATAGTATACCCATGATCTATGATGCAACATGAGTCTGTGGGAGACGACATGAGTATGACGGAGCATAAAGTGATTAGTGATAGCTCACAGGTACATGCCGAGATGTATGGTGGGATTCAGAGGGGTGTACTGCCTTACATAGAGGACACACACTTAGGGGAGCATGCAGAGGCCACTCCTTTGCAGTAGCATATGGTTATGAGATATCACCTTCACCATCTCAGTAGTTGCATGGGTGATAGTAGATGGAGATTGGTTTACCAGCAGTTGGAGGATTTAATTTTGGTTGTACCTGATGATTGGGGTTTAATGATGGCTATAGACGAGTAGTTATCAGGGGTACAGGTATACATTCTCTTGGTCGAGTCCTTGGGATTGACTGAGGAAGGTGGTATTTTTCAACCCTATAGTCAACTACATATATGTTCGTTACCTTTTCCTGACACTTTTATCATGGACAACAACATGAGGAGAGATAGACAGTGGAAGAGGGCATGGGGAGTGCCTAGGTCGAGGCCACCTGACATGAGTATCCTTACGGTATCCAATTGGATAGAGATGGATCTTCATAGGCAGTCAGTTGAGACTTGGTGTGTGATAGAGAGCATCATGGGCCAGGTGATAGCAGATGAGCACAAAGGGATACTGACAGTGATCAGTCTCACACAGGAGCAGTTAAAGGATATTGGAAGTGATAAACTTCCAATTTTTCTATGGGATCTGGGAGTCCATTTTGTTAGCAGGATGTTCATGTTGGGATTCCAAGGGTTGGTTTGGAGTGGGCCTACAGGAACTTTCCCTATGGAGCGAGGAAGTCTCTCTATCTTGATCATTATAATTGAGCATGGAGATCGTTGGGAAGGTACTACTTCTATAGAGACATTTTTACAGGTATAGTTTTTGGACAGTAGGTCCAATGGTCATAGGTATTTCAGCATGAAGATCCAGGAGAGTAGGATCTAGTACGTATGCAGGGGGTATATAGTCATAATCATAGTAGAGCAGGGCCAACATGGTGATCTTCGATAGAGATTAGCATGGGACCCAGGGATTGCAGGGTTGATCATTTCACTGACTAACAAGGGTGAGTGGACCTTTGCAGGGGAAATTCGTTCTGACCTTCCATCGATCTTTAGTGTTGGGGGGAACACTTCACTTGAGAGTGTCTCACGGAGGTCACGCAGTATCTCATTCTAGCATCAACATGTGAAATTGATGGAGGCTATGTGGATATTGGTAGAGACTTGGAGGATGGACTCATTCCAAGATGAGGCCATGTGTCATATGCAGGAGACTCACAGAGTTGGTTTATTTCAGGATCATGTTTCCCAGGGGCTGGCAGTTCATGACTTGTTATGGGATCCAAGGGACAGAGAGTATGAGTGTTCATATTTGTATGGGTTCTACTACGTATCTCACAGGTGGACATGGGATCCTGGTATTTTACTTGGAGGGATTTGGTTAATGCTTGAGGACAAGCAATTTTCTAGCAGGGAGGACTATAATGTCCCCACTTTTGGACATCATCACAGTGCAGAGGTTTATGATGATCAGAGTAGCCAGATGGGTGTTATAGCGAGTATAGGGGATATTGAGAGGCATTGTGAGGTCCAGCTTTCATTTCTCATTATATCTCATCATTATGAGCCATTCCACATAGGTTGGCTTTGGTTTCGTTGCATTATGATGATTTCCATGATTTTGACTATTTTGAGCTATAAGTCAATTAAATTCACTGAAGAGGTCATTTTGGTCACATTACTTGGAGGAACCTCTCAATGTAATAGCTCATTGGAATCGGGGGGATCAACACTATATGATGGGATGGCTAGAAGTGACTTTCAGTGGCCAGGGAAGCCACAAGGAGAGATAAGGCGATTTTTAGAGGTAAAAAGGTTAATTAATTAATTAAATATTAATAAAATGAAAGTCACTTTGGAGGAACTAGGTGAGCCAAAAAGTATAAAGGAAAGGAAAGCGCCTCTACTCATTCATTCATGTATGATCATCTTTTGATATCTGTCTTTTATCTAGTGAGCCCAGCATTGGGGGTTTTGAGGGTTTTGACTTAACAAACCCTAGAGGACGATTCGGTGGTGAAATATTCCACCTAGGTTGTCCCAAGCTTGGTATCAGAGATGCAATACTCTCCCACACCATTCTAGTTCTAGATCTACTCAGTTGCAAGAGGATTCTACACTAGTTGCAGGAGCAGAGAGAGAAGGGGCACACCAATCAGGGTTTCCAGCAAGAGGGGCACACCATCCATTGAGGGAGGATTCGTCCTAACTGAGGAGAAGTGATTTTGAGGATTCTGGGTATTGGGTTTCCTTTTCATGTGTCATAGCATTGTTCTTGGTGGACTCCGGAGGTGTTTTAGTGGTGGATTCATTCTTATTGAGAGTGGGACAATTTTCCAAGAGGAGGGCACACCATTTCTTGGAGGGTGGCTAGATCCAAGGGTCTAGAATATCCTTTGATGATTTGAGCACTTGGGTTTTCATTGCATCATCCCAATCTACCAGTCTAGCTGGTTTGAGGAGCCATTTGAGGTCCCTAGGAGCGAGGTCGATTTATCTAGGGTTTCAGGCATCCAGGGGGGAGCACCATTCAATGGAGGAGGTTCAAATCCATAGGGTTTAAGAGGGATCTTGGAGATTCATACACCTGGGTTGTTCTTGCCATCACCCGATCTACTATTTGGAAAATTTCTTGAGGCAATTGGGCATCATTGACAGTAGGGCCGAATTATTGAGGCTATTCAGGGTTCCAGTAGGTCGTGGCATCTTCCAGTAGGGGCTTGTCACTTCATACGACCCAAATCTACCTTGGCATTGGTATTCATCTCTTATTCATCCTTTGGAGGCTTATTTTGTATTATCGGGAGCTTTTTGTAGCAGCTCTATTGTCTATCTTCTTAGCCATTTGTTGAGCATTCCAGATTGGCATCTTCATTGTAGAAGGTTCTTCTATTTCATGAATAAAAGAAGATTTGAGATGTTTTGGATTGTCTATCATATTTCATATTGTTGAGGTATGTTCCATGGTTATATCTTCTTGTTTATTTCTGCAAAACACATATATAACACATCATTAAACCCTAAGGCCGAAATCAAGAGGCCATCATGCAAGTAAACACATGTAAACAAGTAGATCAACTAAGTGTTTGACGAAATGTGACAACCAGAAAAGTTTTAAAAGACACCAAAAACTGTGATGTTCCTGGCATAATGGATTGGGAACATTACAGATCATACGCCCTCATATGTGATGAATTTATAGCTCGAGTCTGTTTCATTCTTTTTAAGAAAGAATGCCCAAGTCTTACGGAAGAAGCTAAGAAAATTATTTCAAAAGTAGGCCACTGGTACCTGGAAGAATCCACCACCTACATCAGAGTGTTTGGGGCCACTATTTCTCCACATTTACTCCCCACTTATGTCCCAGACTAGCTCATTGTGGGAGAAATCTGTTATCAAACCATTCTGCAAGGTTATAATGCCACTTTGGTAAAAGACAAAAAGAGAGAATTCATACCCTATGACTTTCATGTAGGGTTTTACATGGTGAAATATATTGCACAAACAAAAAAAGAGGGTTTGAGCCAGTTGGAGTATAGATTCCCCATAGGAATATTTCACAAACATGACCCAAAGGGCCTAGTACCCCAGCATGAGTCACAGGTATCTTCCTGTTGGAAGTATGTCGATGATAAGTTTGAATATGAAATCAAGAAGACATTAGGGGTCAGGGAATAAAATAGAGCAGTTGAATCCACAAAGGCACAGAGGAGAGGGATGTTGTTGCTAGAAGAAGCCCAAAGAGTCATACAAAGGTTTGAAAATGACCCCCCACTTGACCCTTTGACGGAACCCTTAAGGGTCATCCTGGTCAACACAATCAATCTCGGAGAAGAGCTAAATGGCCCAGAGACAATTCCATTAGAGGAGACCGCTCATCTAGAAAACCGAAGCATTATGACACAATAGACAAGGTCATCGGTTGCTACTACAGCGTAGTTGGGGGAAACGAGAACATCAAGTGGGATAGATATGTCCAATGTCCTCATAGACCTAATTACCATATATGACGATGAGGAAAGCTCAAAGATTTCACTCATAACCCTAGTACCAATCACGAAGGAGGGAGAACCAAGGGAAACATCTGCTCTAACTCCCAAATCTTTGACCTCAATTCCCCAAGAAGGAGATGACAAGGCTGGAAGCATGCTAGACACTAAATTTCTCTACCAATCGGGAATTCAGCCTAAGATGGACAACTCCAAGGAGGAGTTGGGATCTGGTGAACAGGAAGAAGAAACACAGTGATAAAAAATCGACATCTCAACAGTCAATCTTCTAGTAAATGTTGATTCTTTTCCCCTCTCCCCATATAAAGCTGAGACTCCATCAGTGGACAAACCCTAGCAGGAGGCCGAGCCACCAAAACATAAAAAATTTCCCCCTACTAAAGAAATGCAAGAACCGTTCATAGAACACATATATACGATAGGGAGCCTAGGAAACACTCTGACCTAGGGAGATCAATAGATTATGGAGTCAGTAGATGAGGTCACCGACATAAACAAAATCACTTATGATAGAAAGAGGAAAGTTGTGCTGAGAAGGACAACCAAGAAAAGGAGGCTCACGCTTCATAGCACACTCCTAATCACCACAGAAGAAACTCTTCTCAACACAGAAAATTCTAAGACAAATGAGTTAATTGGGGCAGGAATGGCTATCACTAATGCAACACTGGATAGAGAAAAAAGGGATGAAAAGGAATTAGTGACGTAGTTGCGCTCGCAAGCATGTCCGCTCACAGGATCTTCTCTTCTCAACTGGCCCGAAGAACTCTAAGGCTCTTCTACTTCCCTATCGAGAAATCTGCACCCACAACAATCCTTCACCGGATCTCCTCTTCGCACTCAGGAGATCGGACTTCGTGCCTTCACGAATCCTAAGGTCGAGCATAGGTTTCTCAAATCCCCGAAACTTGACACAAGTCAACGCTGACCTTTTCCTATCGGGATTACTTCTATCATGATTTTGGCACTCGTGATGTCGAACAACTTGGTTCGCCGACTCCCGATTCCTGATTAGCCGAAACTCCGACACACGCGTGAGTTTGAATTTTCAACTCTTTCACTCCTTCGACATTTCGGAGTTCTCAATATCGCGAATCCTGATGCACTTGTTCTTGGGACTTGACGTTCCCTGAACCCCCGAAATGGCGTGCCACCTGTCCATGTCATCGACCCCGTTGTGGCCCACATGACCCTTTGACCTTTCGGGATATCGCGTTTCACGATTTCGCGATTCCTGTTACCAAGTTCACAGGACTTCAGCCTACAAAACCCCGATATGAGAATTCACCTGTGAATCCGATGGCCCTCGTAGCTCGGATCTACGGTCCTACCCCTCCTGAGCTTTGAACCTTTAGGGAATACTTGACGTATCTCTCCTGCGCTTCCATGAGATCTAACGGCCCATAGAATTTCGTGAATTCTCCTCAAGGAATTCCGACCATCCGTTCCTCCGTGGCGATTCCTGCGAATGACCAAGTGTTTTCTACAAAGTATCCACCTGCACTCAACATGTGGCGCCTTCTTACAAGATTTTGATGCACAACTTCCCTGTGCTGGTCCTTCAACATATTCGAAAGCCTTATCCTTCCTGAGCTTTTCCATGACTCTATATCCTCTTAGAGACCCCTTTTACGTACTCCTTGCGATAGAATTTCAACCACTTCCAAGTGTTGAAAACCTTCGACTCTGCGCACACCTGCAGCAGCAGTCTCCAAACGCTTCACTCAGGTTCGCAACCCTGAGACTTCACTCGGCCTGCGCACTCCTTGCACGGCTCCTGTGCCTGTCTGCACTTCTCTGGAAATGAGAACAAAAGATAAACTACCTGGGCCCTTTGTCAACGCACTCCTTGCAGACACTTCAATTGCACTCCTTGCAGGAACCTTCGGCTCAGATAGAGAAACAATTGAAACTCATTCTCACTTCCCTTCAGACTTCAAATTCAAACATGAAATCATATACACATCACATAAAGCAAATGCATAACAGGAAGCAAAGCTTCATGAACATATCATTCAACATCAATACACAGAGAACAAACACGAAAACCATGAATTTGAATCAACCTCTTTCTATTAATCCAAATATTTGTACATGGGTGTTCTTACACAACTCTCTGCATGCTCTTTCTCTTCCTTCTCCAGATAATCTTACAATATATAATGAGGGTGTCTATATCTTGTTTCCCTCTTGCGTTCTCAAACAGTCTAATCTAGAATTAAATTTCTATCTACTTGCATTAACTACTTTAAATGCCTTCTACCTACTAAGGACGAGAGCTAAAGTCTCAAGGTCCGTTTACATTATACAAGTGTGCCTCATCTTAATGGCTTCATTTAAGATTGCGCATCAAATTCCAAGGTGATTTTCAAAATTTGTGTTGGCGCTTTCCCAGCTGTCTTTCCGCTTCCGCGCTGGCTCGCTTGACATGGGAGATGCTCCTGCATCAATTAGCAGCCGCAAAGAAGGAGTTGGATCTTTTGTGCCATCTAGCGAAGTATTATTAGGATTCGACACAGGAAGTAGTATTCATGAGGAGTGAGTTCAGAGAAACATATGCACAATTCACAAATGAAATAAATCTCTTCACCACATGCATAGCCGATTTTCAAGAGGATTCTCTCATGGGGATGGCAGCTTGTAAAGACATGCAGAGATGGTATGAAAAGGCACATCATTCCTTAGATCGTATTGACTATATTAGTGTGGTACAAAAGGGTCAAGACTCGAAAGAGAACGACATCCGAGTACTGATGGATAACATCATTTCCCGAATCAGGAAGGCGGCTGAATACTGGGTGAGCATGGTCCAAGAACCTTAGCGGAATATACAGGAAAGGTGGAGAGAGTGAGAGAAAAGTTAGGAGAAGATCAAGTGGGAGGTGAAAAACATTGACCTACCAGAATTTGGCCCACCAGAAAATTTCGTCAATTTCCATGACATGGTCAAATGGCATGTAAAGAAAGACTTGGCATGGGAGGTAGAGATCTCATAGATTTCAAGTATGATTCCAGGTAAAGCAAAGAAGTTCTTGGAACACCCAATCAAATCCCTTGCAGTTCTACAATGCCTAAGTGTCAAACTCATCAGGTATAGAGAACAAGTAGTGGAGATAAAGGAAGTGTTCTCTGCATCGATGGATCAGCATAGGTTTCCCTATGAAAACACATGTGAAGACCTTTTCTTCAAGTGGGTAGAGTATGAGAGAAATCATCTACTGTAGTAAAAAATCGGATGATCTCAAGAGAACGAGGAGACAAATTCCGCCACATGTCATTTTTGTTTTACTTAACACAACTTTTAACAATTATTTTTAGCTTAGTGATCATTTATAAATAGGGAGATCGACCTCGTGCCGAAGGTCGATGGTTTTGGGAAAGACCTTTTATTTTAGAATTGTAAAATAATTATTTTTGTGCAACTTTAATTAACAAGTTATGTTTAGAACCAAAGATGATTTTTTCATCTAAAGTGTTGTTGGGCCCCAACAACTCCCCTTATATTTTTACAAAATTTAAAGGGCCCCTATTAAAATCTTGATAATTAAAATGAGCTACAAAATCAACCTTTTCAAATAGTTCTATGCCTTGGCTTGCTTTGAGACAAACTTAAGACATTCACTATAGTATGAAACATTTATTACAAGAGTATATGTCAAAAGTTAAAAACGAGCATAAAAATCTCAATTTAAACAAAAACGTTAATTTTTATCAAATGTTTACTTTTGTTTAAATTATGATTATGTGTTTATTCTTTTGCTCATCAGCAAGTTTGACTATTTTGAATAATGTGTTCAATACTTCATCAAAT
>SNQJ01S0041033.1:4763-17599 GCA_010110895.2 Picea sitchensis
CCCTGAGACCTTAAATGGTTAAAATCGATGGGAACCTGGGCTTGAGCGTTGCTTATGTGTCTTGGAGGTCCTAACCATTGCAGGGTAGGACGGGCGGGTAGTCAGTTCTACTTATCGTCGTGTGATCGTCGTTTATGCATGCAGTTACTTTTCGTGCGTCCTTGTCGTCTTTTTACGTTCATCATGGTTGCATCTTGTTCGTCGTCGGGTGGCGACGTAGAGTCGAATGCGTTGATTATTTCCTTTGTACGTGCGCGCACACACTTTTTAAGCACACACACACAAAAAAAATGATACTAGTTACTAGAGTTGGGTCGTCGTAACGAGGAGGTCGTTACACTTTGAGGATTGAGTTATCCTAGAAGAATGGTTGGATGATCCATGCTTATATGTGGAATAATGAGATGAAGATCAAGGAAATTGTTGGTGAAACTATCCTAGATGGATAGTGCTTGTCATGCCATTTTCGGTGGTATGTGGGGTGTCACATAACTCCTCATGGTTTGAGAGTTATGGCCTTACGAAGATGAAGGACCCCCATATGAAGGCTTGAAGCCCCCAAGGTCAAAGAAGTCAAAGTGACCTAAAAGAAGAAATCACTATTTAAATAATAAAGAGAAGTGAAAAAATCAAGAAAAATTATTTAAATAAGGTGACAAAATCAAGAAGGAATATTTAAATGATAAATATTGGAGAACTTTCTATTTATGGAAAGTGGTTAACCCTAAAATAAGGAAAATAGGTTAAAGTGACCTAGAAATGGGTTAAGTGACCTAGAGGATGAAAGTATAAATAGGATAACTATGAACTCTTGCTAGATATACTTTGTGTGGATCAATGAAGAGCTTCTTGTGAGATTATCTTGTGGAGTAGTGACAAAGAGATTCTTGTGAGAGCATATTTGGTGTGGATATCTTGAGCATGATTGAAGATCTATTCTGAGGAAGAAAGCGAGAGGAGGATCTCATGGACGCATCAACGTTTTGGAAATATCAAAGATCTTGACGAAAAAATTCTCAGAGCTTCAGAAACCCTAGTTTCTGAGGTATACATAGGCTGTAATGGGCCAAGGCACGTACACACATGGGCTGTATGAGGACAGGGAGCGTACAGTGGATGGAATGATGAATAATTGTGTTTGAGTTGGTTCCAATATCTTGGATGATGAGGTAGGTTCCAGATATGCATTCTATGGACTCAGATCTATCACTGAGACACTGGTATGGTTACATTATTGTCTTGATGGATACTATTGTTTGATGTATTATGAAATGCTTAGGGAATTCTTGGTATGGATTCTATGATATAGTTCAATTTGGATGATTTGGTTGATGGAGTGAGAAATACTCTTGTGATTCAGTGGTGACATGATTGCTATGGTATACTATTTGTTTATACATGTTTGAGCTAGAATTCATATTTATTTATTGTGGACCATGAGCAAGCTATTGGAGAGCTTGGAGATGTTGTGACTGGTTGGTGGTGAGATTGGACAGTCAGAGATAGAAGAGAATGATATATTGATTGCATAGAATCTGAGTTGATCTTGAAGGAAAAACCCTAACAACTCAGAAGGTATACCCAGGTTGTTGTATACACTGGTCGTGTGCATACACTGGTTGTAGTGAGCTAGGGTGCATACACATGCTGGTTGCAGTACTGATAGGTCATGTACCTGTTGACAGATTGATATCTGTTGAGGATTATTGCCTCATCTCAGTTGGTGATGAGGGTGTAAGATGAGTCTTGCATTATAGATCTGGTGCTCTTGTAGAGTTGTAATCTATTAAGTTGTTGCTGATAAACCCCTGGATTGTTGTCCATAATAAAAATAAAAATTGTACATACATCTTATGTTATTTGTGTTCCTTTTGGTGATGACTTGTTGATGATATATTGTTGACATATGTTGCTGATATATGTTCACATCTAACTCGTTATAAATGACAACAATGGTTAATGAGTAAATGTTAAATGTTAACTAAGGATTTTTGTGAAAAAGGGAAGTTTTGGGAAAAAGATCCCCACACTCATTCACCCCCCCCTCTAACTGTGGTAGGTGTGTCCAATAATAAGAATTATTAAGATAATGATGTCGAACGAAACTACCAAATGATTATGAATTTTTCCTTTGAAAGGATTACACAAACATGATAAGATTAGGGTAAATTTACAGATTCACATAATAATATATATTTTAAGAAAATATTGTCAATTCAACGAAATATCTTAGCCAAAAACTAAAGACAAAATGTAGTTTATTTTAGTAGTCTTCCTTAGGAAAACCCTATTCTATGTAGTTGGGGTTCTATATTTGTTTTAATAAGATATTGAAGCTTACATAATCATTCGATGAAACAAAATCAATGATAACACTCCTATGCATGCATGAATGAAATATCAAGTACAGAGTAAGATATTAACCTAAGAACAGAACTTATAGCTTCTGATCTGAATTTCGTATACAGACACATAAACCCTAAGCCATGTGATACATCATGTATGGAGTCATGTAATTGGTTGACGGAAAGTTGGAGCACACTCGTACGTACTACAGTCTAATAAAAAAATGCTAACACATCCTTTCTTAGAAAAATGGTGACCAACTATCAAAGAATGGTTTTAATGAATAAATTAAAGATTCAACAAACAAAAAATTTAAGATAGTAATGGATGCCACCTATTATAAGTGGGTATAACGTTTTATTCACCTCTACCCTTGATCTACACCCCTATACCTAGTCATGAGCGTTCTATGCAAATCTTAGTAGATTTGAATGTTTCCACAAGGTTATAAGGAGGGTTTGTTGGTTTATTTTTGAAGTAATCTGTATTTGATAACCAATGATCATAAATTAAGGATATATATATAATGTTTTAAGGGAACAATCATTAATTTGTTTTCATTTTTTTGATAACTCTATAGTACATCCTTTGAGGAACTCGTTTTTTAAATTCTACCAAGTCCAGAATCGATAAATAACTTACCCTTAAGAATAACTTTTACAAAAAAAATAAAAAAATATGGAATTTTGGGTTTGTTAAATATGGTATTAGAGACAAGTTGGTTACAACACTTAGGCCTAAGGGAAACACCAGAAATTTATTATGTTAAGAGAAAAATCCAACAGATAATATTTACTGTTATAAACAGACTGTGTCCAAATTTTGTTTTGTAAAAATGTCAGTGCAGAATGGAGAAGGAGACAGACCTAAGAGGAACAACAATCAAGAGCTTCCTAGAAACCCAGAACATCAGAGTGAAGGATGTTCAACCACCCAAGTATTGGAAATGATGAGGAATCTTATTGTGGAATTGTAGGTGTTTAAAGATGATAATGAAAAGTTGAAGAAAGCTTAGGAAGACCAACATGAAATTAATGAAATGTTGTTACGTAATATATCAACAAAGAAGAGTCCAAGGAATAATGAGATGGAAGAGGAGGTCAGTAAAAAGTCCTCAAAGAAGTCTAGTCATGAAACAAAAAGAGAAAACAACACTTTTAAGGACACACACATGACAAAAAGCATGACATCTATAGGAAATAGGAGAAAACAATTGGATTATTTGGAAGGAGAATTCAAAAATAAAAATCTGATCTGGATTATTTTCGGCACGAAATGCGAGTGGAGATATAATAAAGAAATGCAGAGAGATATTGCATATATTCAATATGATAACATAAATATATCAGATATGAAACCATAAATACATATATAGAGTAATACATGATTTCTATTAATGAAAGAAATGTACAGAGAATGTAAAAATACAGAGTGAAAGACTCGCTAGAATGGTGGCAACTTATCTCTGAGAAGATATGCGACGGCTACTCGCATTCACAAAAAGATGGTTACAATGAGGCTCTGAAGGAATTTTTACAATAAACAAGAGTTCCCAAAACCCTAGACATCCAAAAACCTAACCCTAGGATATGAAGCACCAAAAGTCATGTGGGCCCCATTTGGGTAAGTTAGTACATCAACTTCTCGGGGTCGTAACTTTTGCATACGATCTCCATTTTAGGCATGTGATAGCCCGTTGGAAAGGTATCATTGAGGAGATTTATTTTGGGGGCTCAATAATGCCTTCAGATATTATTGAGGAGATTTATCCCAAAAAAACTTCATTTAGTCCCTCAAAATGGCCCCGAAAGTTAAAAACTGCTAAAAATAGTAAATTGCCAAAATTGCTAGAAAACTGTTTTGAGCCAGTCGAACAAGATGGGTGGCCACCAATATCCACCTGGATCAATACTCCATATTTAGGAAGCAATGGTATCCATTGAATTGGGTTCCCAAGGGAGAGGGAAAAGAGTTTGTTGAATCTGCATCATGGTGAGATGATTGTCAGGTTGGAGATGTCGTGCTACTCAGTTTGTGGAAGTCTATCACAAACCTGTTGAGGATAAGGTTGTTCAACAAGTAAAGATACATGAGAGGATGGTGTTCAGAAAGAATCTTTGTGCTTTGTTGTAGCCTTGTCAACCTGCTTCTATTGGATAGAAGGTGCTTGGGGCGAGGCTGTAGTGGTTGTAGTGTCCTTCTGTTCTTCTTTTGAACAGATTGTGAAGAAGCTAAATTTTGTAGCATGAGATACTTCCTTGCTACACTTTTTAGGTGGAACAGTAGTCGTAACTACCTCTGGTATTCTATAGAGATGACCCCCCAAAGTAACAATGACACTACGAGTTCGAGACTCATAAACAACATGGAGCTTCCACATATATGGTTGGCCCAAGAGAACATCACAGACATCTAGTGGGGAAACATCACATAATACCTCATCCTTTAAGGGTTGGATTTCGTATGACAATTGACATTGTTGGTCGACACGGAGATCTCGTCCTTGCTTAAGCCACCCGATGTTGTATGGATGTGGGTGTGGTGTTGTCGACAATCCCAACTATTTGACGACCTCTGCTGAGATGAGGTTTTTTTGGCTTCCGCTATCAACAATAAAATGTAGTGAGGTCCCCTTCACCCACATCTGTGAATTAAAACGACGCTCCCCCTCTTCAGGATCTGTTGGTTCTTCTGGTTGAATTGTTGTGGTCATGACAATAACAGTGGGTTCTGTGTCAATGATCTATCCTTTACTAGTATTTTCATAATCAGATTCTGAATCAAGGTTCATCTCCTTGTCTTTGAACTTAGCCACCAATGAATGTTTTGAGAGACATTTATCGGTGTTGTGCCAGGGGATTTTGTGGAAATCACACCATTTTCTCGTGTCCTTCTTTGTCTTCTCGTGACCCTTCTTTTCCTGTGTCTTGGACTGGTTTTCAGGAGATTGTTTGTTAGGGCCGTCTTTGTCATACTTTGGTTGTTGCAGATTTGTAGACCTGAATTCTCATATTTTCTGGTTCTTAAATTTCTGCTCAATTTTAACAACATATCGATGAGCAACACTGAGTGATTAGATGTCTAGAAAATCCATTTCATGTTGGATGTATCTGTTTAGAGCCCCAAGGTATTTCAGAACCAAATGTCGCTCGGAGTCTTTGATACCCAGCTTGGTGCACAAGTTATGGAAGGTATTGGTGAAATCTGGAACTACTTAACCCATCTCTTGCCACAATGTGGTCCATCTCATGTACTGGTCCTCATAGTTGCCAACAGGGTAATATTGTTCCTTTACCGCATCCACAAAAAAATCCCAAGTGGGATCAACCCCATATATTCTAGACTCCTCTGTGGAACTTTGCTCCCAGTAATTTTCCCACCAATTTTTGACATGAGGGAGAGATTTAAGGAGTGTGAAGGTGATCTTTTCTTTGTCGAAAAAATTGTGAATAGAGAAATAACCTTCTAGCAGAGTTAACCATTTTTCTAGGGATTTTGTATCTATCTGTCCTTCAAATATAGGAATATCAAAATTAACTTGCACCTTGAAAGGTGAGGTGCCTCCAAAGTTGTCGCTTGATGAAGATGCACCTGATGCTATCGGCAGGCATTGAATGATGTGGGAAAAATTCTCCATCATTTCGTCCCTCTGTCACGTGAGAGCTTTCTCAAGAAACAGATTGATAGGATCGTCTGCTCCGTCATTTTTCTTTTCTTCCGCCATTGAGGGTTTCTTGGGTGTGTAAGAGAGATTATCTTCAAGAGATACAATCTCAAGACCCAACTTTCTATACTCGTACCTCGTCGGGGACATGCACTGAAAAAACGATCAAGAGCAACTTGCTCTGATACCGCTGATCTAGATTATTTTCGGCACGAAATGAGAACGAATATATAATAAAGAAATGCACAGATATATCGCAAATATTCAATAATATAATAGAAATGTATCAGATATCCAATGATAAACACAAATATATAGTAATACACAATTTCAATTAATCAAATAAATGTAGAGAGACTGTAAAAATACAGAGTGAAAGACTCGCTAGAATGGTGGCAACTTATCTCTGAGAAGAGATGTGACGGCTACGCTCATTTGCAAGAAGATGGGTACACTGAGGCTCTGAAGGCGTTTTTACAATAAACAAGAGTGCCAAAAACCCTAGACATCCAAAAACCTAACCCTAGGAGATGAAGTGCCAAAAGTCATGTGGGCCCTGTTTGGGTAAGTTAGTACATCAACTTCCCGAGGTCGTAACTTTTGCATACGATCTCCTTTTTAGGTGTGTGATAGCCCGTTGGAAAGATATAATAGAGGAGATTAATTTTGGGGGCTCAATAATGCATTTGGATATCATTGAGGATATATATCCTGAAAAAACTTCATTTAGGCCCTCAAAATGGCCCCGGAAGTTAAAAACTACTAAAATAGTAAATTGCCAAATTGCCAGAAAATTGTTTTGAGCCAGTCAGACAAGATGGGTGGCCACCGATATCCACCTGGATCAAAATATCTCCACATTTGATGGAGAATCAAATACTAGTGAAGAAGTTGAAGCCTAGCTGCTAGACATAAAGAAATATTTTCAAATTTATAATTATTCTAGTAATATGAAGGTTAGAATTGCCATTTATAATTTAAAAGGGTAGGCTAGTTTCTGGTGGCAAGATCTAAATCTAGCTAAAGGATTGAAATAAAAAAGAATTAATTGGTTATAATTAAAAAATAATTTCAAGAAACAATACCTATCAGAAAGTTATTATGAAAGAAAACCGCATTTCCAGCCAAGAAAAATACCTCACAACACCAAATCTGTCCCACAGAAATCTGCCTTGTTTTTTGTGCCAAAAATGTACTATTCTATGGACACCTCTGTACCTCATTTTCCATGCCCACTGTTAGTTGTACGGATTGTGTTGTATGGCCCATAAACAGTGAACAAAATATTGAAATCTGCCTCGAAATCCATGCCCAAAGATACCTTGATTTTCGTGCCAAATCCGTATGACTGTAGGGACTTGTATGGACTATACAGACTATACAGATCTGTATAGTATAGCCTCCCATAGCAGAAAAAAGTTTTGGCACAAAAATCACAGAAAAATTTTCTCGGGATTCGTGCCCTCCTTCCTTGGAAAACATGCCCTCTTTCTTGCTCACTTTCCTATCTCAATCATGCTCAGAAAATATCTCAAACTCTCCTCCCGATGTCCTCTAAACATGTCTTGCACACTACCCAATGAATTCTTTTATAATCTGAAAATGACATTCCCCCCCCAAAGTGTCTTTTCACCTTCCCAACCATAGATCCAAAGGCCAAGATTAGATCTTTCCTTTTTCAAGATCAAGGGTCATGATCCATTCCCTCCAAAATGATTCACTTGAAATATTAAAGTGATTTCACTTTATTACATAAGTGCTTTATGAAAATAAAGTCACTTTAAAGATAGAAGGTACACTTTATTAAAAAAGTCACTTTAATAAAAGAACCACTTAAAACAAAATTTGTAAAAACTATTACAAAGTTAAGTGCTTGGTAGTGTAAAAATTAAGGTAACATATGCATACAAGACAAAACATGTAGACTACCTCCTGAGATAAAAACTAACACTCCCTCTTAGCAAGGGAGGTACTTTTGGTAGCACCACCATAATCTATCTCCATCTCAACAACTGCCATTACTGCTCCCTCTGTACCAGAAGTCTCTTCTCCCTCTGAACATGAAGCCACTACTCCCACTGTACTGGAAACCTTTGTTGCTACCTCTGTTGTACCACAAACTGAAGACATGCTCCTAGGAGACTGCACATGCTCCTGAGGATCCAACTGTGTCGACTCATGCCTAATGAGTCTCTTGAGAGTCCTGAAAGAAGACCGAGTGCCATGCATCAACTCTCTCTCCCGTGCTACCTGCAAACTCTCTGACGCAGAATCTGAGTCCAGAAATCCACTATACCCCAACACAGGTCTACCCAACAACCTATACAAGCCCTCATACGACACCAAGCATTACTACTATGCCAACAGTTTCTCCCACAGGATACAAAAACACATGTCCATTGTTGAAAACAAATCCAAATCCACTCTCATCCAAAGCTGACACTGTGATAAAATTAACTGTCAACTCTGGAACATATAACACCTCCCCAACCTCTAGAAGACCTCATGAATCTAGTCGAAATCTCATCCTTCTAACCCCCTTTACTGCATGTTGTGGGTCGACTCCACAATTCACGCTATAGTCTGAGTCTATCTCTGTAAGATTGAGGAAAACTGACCTCAACCCGGTCATGTGCCAAGAAACACCACAGTCCACAAACCAAGATTCAATGTCCTCGAACACTAGGCATCCATTTCCCATGGAATCAACCATGAGAGAGAACTCCTCAAATATCTGAGCAAACTCTGCAACTTCTACTGAAGCTGACACCTCTGGTTCCAGTTTCTTCTTCTTGTTGTTTAGACATTGACTAGCATAGTGACCAATCTTGTGACATGCAAAGCATTTCACCTTTCTCATGTCCTTCTTTTTTCCCTTTACCACAAGAGAAACATTCTTGTCGTCTACACCATCCAATGCCTTTTCCTGAGACCCCTCCTAGATATTCTCCTGCGTAAAATCATCCCATAATCTGCTCCAGTCAGGGAGCTTCTCTCTCCCCACCACACACTTGATGAAAACTTCCCACACCTTGGTGAAGCCTTTGAGGGCTATCTACACCAACTCTGAGTCAGGAATGACTTCTCCAACAGCTTCCAACTAGTCCTTCACATGTGCAACCTGGGTGAGGTAGGTGGCCACACTCTTCCCTTTGACCATCCTAGCTCCGTGGAGCTTGTCCCAGAGAGCCATTTTCCGGTTCTCGTTCTTAGCCTCATACAAGCCTTTTAGTGCAACCCACATTTTATTGGTTGTCTTCTTATCAACCAAATGTGGAATAAGGTGGTCTCTGACCCCGTCCAAGATGATTCTCTGAGTCTTGGCTTCCCTCACGTCATGAACATCAAGAGATATGGGATCTAAAGAAGGTACAGGCACAATGGTGTTCGCAAATGCCCACAATTTGTTCTCCTTGAGAACACTGTTGATTCTAACCTTCCACTGCAGGTATTTTGAGATCCCTTCCAATCTATATTCAAACTTGATGTTGGAAGTCATCTTTGTCCACCTGACAAAGAACCTTTTTTTCCTTATTCAAGAAAATACAACAACAAATCACTTGTTGTTCCAAGTGCCAAATGATGCCCACTGAACTTCAGAGCACAAGCTCTGATACGATGTAGATTTTTAATGACTAAAATCAACAAACTGAAATTCTTTCAAACACTTAGCAACCTAGAGATAACTGTATTCATAAACTTCATAAATGCAAAAACCCACATTCATAAATTTCCATAAGCAGAAATACAGATTGCTAAGCAAAATATGTAGCGGAAAAAACACAGTGGACAACAACCCAATAACACTAAGAAATTTAGGCAAATGCCAGGGAAAACACCAATGTCTGGAAACCCAATGAGAGAGAGAGAGAGATCTTATTATTATGCTTTAGGAAAGTATAAAACAACAACAAAACCACATTTCCAGGCAAGGAAAATACCTCACAACACCAAATCTCTCCCACAGAAATCTACCTCGTTTTTCGTGCCAAAATCGTACTATTGTATGACCACCTTCGTACCTCATTTTTCGTGCCCACAGTTAGTTGTACAGACTGTTCCATATGTCCCAGAAACAATGAACATAAAACTAAAATCTGCCTCGAAATCCATGCTCGAAGCTGCCTCAATTTTCGTGCCAAATACGTATGTCTGTACAGACTATACATATCCGTACAGTATGGCCTCCCACAGAAGAAAATAAATTTCGTCCCAAAACTCACAAAACAAAATTCTCAGGATTCGTGCCCTCTTTGCTACTCAGTTTCCTCTCTCAAGCATGCTCAGAAAATCTCTCTAAGTCTCCTCCTGATGTCCTCTCAACATGTCTTGCACACTACCCAATGCATTCTTTTATAATTTGAAAATGACATTTCCCCCCCCAAAGTGTCTTTTCACCTTCCCAACCCTAGATCCAAAGGCCAAGATTAGATTTTGCCTTTTTCAAGATCAAGGGTCATGATCCATTCCCTCCAAAATGAATCACTTGAAATATTAAAGTGATTTCACTTTATTACATAAGTGATTTATGAAAATAAAGTCACTTTAAAAATAGAAGGTACACTTTATTAAAAAAGTCACTTTAATAAAAGAACCACTTAAAACAATTTTATAAAAACTATTACAAAGTTAAGTGCGTGGTAGTGTAAACATTAAGGTAACATTTGCATACAAGAAAAAACATGCGGAGTACCTCCCGAGATAAAAACTAACACTGTGGAAAATTTTCCATGCTTAAACCCATCAATTAAAACTTCATTCCACAATTTACAAGAAGATTCAACAGTTGGAGATATTGGAAGAAACATTCACAAAATAAATGCAGCGTTGGATGGAAGACAACCAGATCATCAATCGATTATTGTGGAAGTTGAAGGTAAAATTCACAACAACAATGTATCTATACTAATTGAGCCGGGAACTAGATTAAGCTATATTACCCCAAATTTATTAGAGTCGAACAAACTAAAGAAGATAAAACATGCTAAATCAGGGTTAGTACAATTAGCAACAAGGACAGGAAGAAAGGTATCAATTTTTTTTTTTGATTGTGAACTAAGTATAAGTGGTTAGAATACAAAGTTAAATCTGAATGTGTTACCTTTAGGGTCATATGGCATAATTATTGGAATGGATTGGATAGAAAGGCATAAAGTGATATTGAACTGTTATGAAAAGTCATTTGTGTACAAGGATGAAAATAATACAACGAGAACAATAAAATGAATTAGAAAAATAGTTTCTATTAGACAAATATCAATAATGCAATTCAAGAAATGTATTAATAAGGGTTGCAAAGTGTATTCTATTCAAGTAACTAATGTTTTGGAAAGAGAGAGAAACCCAAGTTTGGAAGACTTTGTTTTTCTTCATGGATTAAAAGATATATTCGTAGAAGAGATACTAGAACTACCTCCATGGACATAAATAGATTTCTCTATTGATCTACTACGTGGATCTGCCCCAGTATCAAAGGAACCCTATAGAATGAGTGTTCCTTAGCTAACAAAATTGAAAATTCAATTATATGAACTATTAGATAAAAAATACATCAGACCAAGTTTTTCACCATGGGGAGCACCAATTTTATTTGTTATAAAGTAAGATGGAATGCTAAGATTATGTATTGATTATTGTCAATTGAATAAAATGACAATTAAAAACAAATACCATTTCCCTAGGATCAATGATCTCTCTAACCAATTTGGAGGAGAAAAAATATTATCTAAGCTAGACTTGATGTAATATCCCAAAAAATATTAGAATATTAAATTCTAAGTGTACTTGGGAATAAATTTCCGTTTTTTGAAAATTTGGATTTGGAAATTATTTGACATTTATGGAAAATCTGTAACATCCCGCTTTGGCACACTGAGAAAACTTATTCTTTGAGGACACTTGCTCGCAAGTGATCTGGACTTTTATGATGTTAAAACATTTATCCTTGATTATGATGTGTTATGATAGATGACATGATGTTTTCCTGTTGTGACATAGACAAGTGCTTTGACTCAGTTTTATTGAGTGTGCAGGGTTTTGGACCTTGAGGATGTAGAGGCATCGGTGGAACCCCTTGGAATCCGGATTGAGTCAGGGAGTGTGCTATTCGGGTTGATTTATTTACTGTGATATTTAATTGATTTGATGATATGATGTTGACATGTTCTAACATGATTGTTGATGATGCAGGATGACGATAGCTTGCTGACCAGACTCACATATGGATTAAAGGGGCCACACATGATTTCCAGAGAGGTTGAGGGAGAGGTGTGGACAACAGCTCTGCCACAGCCTACTAGCACTCCTTCCATGGCTCGAACTGTAGGTTAACGATTACCTAGTTCAAGAGGATCCACGATGCCGTGAGGGCAGATTGCGACAGTTGCTCACGATGATTCTAAGGGAAGTGCAATAAGGCAGGGGCCTTATTCTTTAGAGTATTTAGTCGCCCACAAGTTCACCTGGTGGAGTGTTGACTCTAGGGGTTATAGATGTCTACCAATCAGTCAAGTTGGTGAGTGGCACCCTTGGAGCACGTGGTGCATCCTAAAGGGCACGTCGCGTGAAAGAAACACAAGTTGGCGAGTGGCACCCTTGGAGCACGTGGTGCATTCTGAAGGGTACGTCACGTGAAAGAAACAAAAATTGGTGAGTGGCACCCTTGGAGAACGTGGTGCATTCTGAAGGGCACGTCGCGCAAAAGAAACGAATGAGGCAAGTGGCACTCTTGGAGCACCTAGTGCGTCCTGAAGGGCACGTTGCATTGATGATGATGAAGAAACAAACCTAGATGGCCCTAAGACATTAACGCCTTAAGAAATCCTTA
>SNQJ01S0041034.1:4958-20878 GCA_010110895.2 Picea sitchensis
TGACATTTGTAACACTCAATGTTACGTGTGACCACATAGGCACTTCTTTCTTGAACATTTCTTTTATAATCCTTGCAATTTGCAACCTTATGTCCAAAGTTAATACAATAAAAACAATGACCATAAAATAAATTTGCATACCTAGGAGTGAATGATCTTATTTGTGGTGTCATCCTTCTGAATTTTTGCCTTGGATGATCATGATCATGATTGAATATTCTTTATGGCTTGAAAATGGATGGACTTCTTGAAGATGTATCTTCAATAGTTTTTTTATATTTTGGTTGACCATGATTCCTTCCTTTGAGTAATTCTACATACCTCTTTCTATTTTCTTCATTCTTCCTTTCTAGCAATGTAGAGTGCTTCTCTTCATTCTCTACAACTGATGTGGATGTTTCTATCTCTTCAATGTTCTTGTTGAGCTTGACGATTTTGACTCTTAGTGTGACAACTTCTTCTTCAAACCTCTTCTTCTTTCTTCATTATTTGAGACTTCATGACCTCTTATGTTCTCTTTGCTTCTTCAAGTTGGGTTTTCAATGTAATTATTTCTTCTTCCAGTATTCTCTCTTCATGAACAAATTGTTCCTCAAGTTGGTTTAAATCATTGGTTCTTTCCTTGAGATGATCCATCAATATCTTTTCTCTCTTTTCTGCTTCTTCCTTTTGTGCTGCTATGTTGGCTTCTAAATATTTATTTTGATATTCTAGACTTTCTTAAATTCTTCTGGCCTCTTCTAGTTGAGATCTTAAATTCTTGATGACTTGCTGATCTTTTTTGGAACCTTGAACACTTTCCTTTTGCTTCATCAATTCATTCTTGGATGACTTGTTTTATTCTCTTTCTTTCCTTAGATATTTAATTGCTCTAATCATTTTTTCTTTGTAATCAAATTCTGCTTCTGCATACTCTTCCTCATTTGAATCTATCTGACATGATGAGAATCTTTCTTCTTGTTCGGTATCTTCATATTCTTTGGCATTTTCTTAATCTGTGATGGGTAAAGAATATATGTCATGTAACTTATCCCAAAGTTCTTTGGCTAATGAACATTTAACAACCTTTTCTCTTACCAGATTAGGTAATCCTTCCCAGATGAATTCCATTGCTTTTTTTTTATTCTTCTTCAATTCCTTCTTGGCTGTAGTCTTTTCCCTTTTCAAACAATCATATCCTGTAACAACTAATAGCCAAATATAATGTCCCAGTGCCTGTAAAAATAATTCCGTCCTTTTTTTCCACATCTCATACTTAAAACCATTCTAACCATTAAACATTGGTACTCCATTCTCAGAATAATCCATGATCTCCTTCGAGTGGTTAAACTGTTTCCTAAAGGAACCTACTCTAATACCAATTGTTGGATTACTGAGAGGGGGGGTGAATCAGCAATTGATAAATTTAATCATTTTTAACCATGTAATCCAAGTGTTATATCAATGTAGCATTGTAATACCCCAAGGATGTGCCTGCATTATATTGTGTATTGTAATCATGATTATAGGTTGGTGAGCCAAGTGTATATAGGTTGGTGGTCTTATGTGTTATTTAGGCTGAAGAGCCTAGATGTTAAAGGAAAGGAGCCTTATTTTTGTATATGTAATTATGTAGATCATTAATAAAATATAAATATCATTGCCTATCGACCAACCACAAAGAAAGAGTGATGGGGGACTAAGCTTCCATGAGGATGGGAAAGGAAATGAGGCTAAGTGTTGGGCCTAGGGGCTAAGCTAGGGGGATTACCTCTAAAGGGGATAATAATTTATTATTATTTACTAAAAGGCTAAGGTGGTCAATTGACCAAGTGTTGTCCTAAGTTCCTTGAAAAAGAACATGTGCAAAAGGGAACACATGCAGCTCCAGGAAGACAAGTGTTGACTTGGGTGGATGCAGTTAAAATCTGAAGCATCAACTGTGTTGGGGGTTCGCGGGTCATTCTTCCATCCTTCACCTGATTTGTTTTGTGATTCTTCCATACTCCACCTGAGTTTGTTGGAATGTTTCCCAAGAACCGTTATTCCTCTACACTTGACCTCTTTGTTTTGTTCTCTGGTTGCACACCTTGAAACCAGTGGGAAAAACCCTTGGACTGATCCGTCATCTAACCTATTCGACCTCTGCATAGTCATGCATCCTGGACCCAATGAGAAACTACGTATTAAGCCACGTCTTCTATGAAACCTGAGCATATCATAATTGTCTATGTTATGTGTGCTATAACTGTGGGTTGTTGTGGCCATGCAGTCCCTTGGCTGAGTGTAATTTGTTGTCGTCATTGTTCCTTGCTAAGCCTTACTATTGTCCTCCTGCTATTGGAATGAAGCTAAAGAAGAAGGTTGTCAAGCCTGTGTGAAACACTCTCTCTAGGTGAGGGAGGTGGTTGTGGTTGAAGAGGTAGGTTGTCAGGCCTATGAGTGACTCTCTCTAGGTGAGAGAGTATGTGAAGGAAGTGAGAACTCCTGGAAGGGGTCTTGTAGCTGCCATAGATCTTGGAGAATTCTAATCCGGCCTGTTGCTGAAGCCCAAGGAAAGGGAGGTTTAGCATCCGAAGGATTTTCATATGTGACAGTGAAGGTGTATACTCCTAATGTGGTATAGAAATGTGGAGAGTGAGAGTCTGTGATCAGTGGGCATAGGTGGATTCTAAGAGAGAATCCATCCTCATAAAATGTGTGTCTTCCTATTGACCTTGCCTATCCTAGGATTCCCTTGCTTGGTGGAGCTTAGTCCCAGCTTGGGGTTGACCTACTGCTAAGAGTGATGAGAAGTGTGGTCTAATGCTCAGAGGTTTGTGGAAGGTCTGCACGTATTTGGTGGTGTTATTCTAGTTGAAAGATAAGTATAATTTATGTGCTTAATTTTATGTTGTGCATAGTGCTTGAATGTTATCATATATTCCGTTGCATGTATGAATTACTGTTAATTCTATTTAACTCTGTATGATGGTAGTAACTCTATGCTAAATGTGTTAATTTGATTTAATGCATATTATATATAAGTGTTTATTCTGCAGTAGTGACATTTCCTGGCCTGTGGGTGGTCGGGGATGTTACCATATGGTATCAGAGACATGGTTTCAACGTTGATCCTAGATGGGCCGGATAAGTGGTCTTTGGACCCAAGGTTCAAGTGGAAATGATGTTTGGAGGAACCGATTTACAACCTTAGAATGTTTCTGAGTGCCAATGGGTTACTTGGTCGTGTTACAAATCTCAGGAGGAGTAGTGGTAGAATAAAACCATAGCTGGCATGGTATTTGAGCACACAGAGAGAGAGAGATCTAAACACTTGGGATGTTGAAGCCATAGGATTTGTTTGGAAGGAGAGGAAAACTCTTTATGATCGTCAGATCTGGAGAAGGTGTAGAAAGGATAACTTAGAAGCACTTCGAACTTCGTGGTGTCGGTGAAACTGGATGAAAAGGTAAGAGAAAGGTTGAAACCCAAAGCTCCAAAGTCTTAAGGAGATCTACACCGTAAATCATAGGAAAAGATCCTGACCATTAGATCCGTGTCTAGGAAGGCAAAGGGAAGTCACTTCGGAGGATTTCAAGTGTGGAGTGTGACAAACTCCCAAAGTCCCGAAGGTCAAATTAGATCGAAACCGTCCCTTGCGAAGGACATGTGTTAAGAGATCGTGTACTTCAGGTGGAAGTACTTCAGGAGGAGGCAAGTGCTATGAGTTTGAAACTCTTAGAGCTCGAAGTGTCGAAGTCACTCATATTCATTGACCGTGAAGGAGGACACGTGTCGGTGGATCATGAACTCCGAGAGAAAGCACCTCGGGAAAAAATGAGTGTAGAGGATTTGAAACTCCCGAAGTCCAAAGATATGAAGCCCAAAGAGACAAAGTGGTGAGTCATGATGATGTCACCTCAAGGTGACGTGGACACATGGGTTGTGTGCCAAGTGTAACTGGATTTCAAACCATGGAAGGTTGAGATGGAATTTGGAACATGACAAGTGTCACCCATATGAATGGGACACATATCAATCACTATTATTTCACAATGTGGCATCTTGTATGAGCAGGGTTAGTTGGACCCGAGGTTACGTAACATAGTTAAAGGTCAGAGGACCCACATTAGCGTGGATCATGATACGTCAAGATCAATGTCCAGGAGACATTGCAGGGACCCAAGTTCGAGAGAAGCTAATTCTCCAAGGTGGTCCCACAATCCAAACTGCAGTTTCACTGAGGGGTTACTTGTCAGCATTAGAAGAATTGTAGGATGAAAGGTGGGTTTCTCCAAACCACCGTTGCATGCCCCGGCAATTGGAAAAAGTTAATTGATGTGACTTAATGAAATCACCAAAGGTGATTGGGAATGTTCAGAGATTAACAATTTGAATGTGTGGATGCGAGATCCTCCTAAGCTTTGAAGTTCCGAAGACCCAAACACCCAGAAATCAGACACCTAAGGTTCCATAGTAAGTGTTAGTCGTTGGATGTTGGGTAGAAATGGACTTTTGATCCACTCTACTTCGCAAGTTCGGTAACTCAGAACTCCGAGATATTGTTGTTTTGTGCTCTAGAAATATTTTGAATTCGAAGGCCGGAGATCTGAGTAAGTGCTTATTGATCTAGAGATTGGTCACAAACCATGGTCACATGGGTTGGGGACTGAGAAAAAGGGGCTAGTGCTCGAAAAATTCACAGAGCAGAGCGTCGAAAGAAAATGGAGTTTGAATTTTTTCTTGAATAAGATTTGTTTATGAATGTTGTGGGATTTGTTAAGGAATGATGACCTGACAAATTCTAGTTGTTTGCACGTTGTGTTTTCTTAAGTTTAATGAGTGTTAGAACTGAATAGAGTTTCCACTGAGTGCAAATAAATGGAGGAGGCACACAATTCTTCCAGTTGAGAGAATGAAGCTAAAGGGATGGATGTTGATTTGGGAGTTGAAGGGTAGAACTCCAATGGGCATGGAGAAGAGGTAGATAAGGAAGGGCATATAATGAAAATCATTGAAATATTGTAGAAAGATTCCCAAACTCACAGAGAAGATCACATAAAGCTCATGAAAGCTAAGGAACAACAAGGAGAATTCAAATTAAAGTTGATGAAGAGTCTGGAGAGAATAGAAATGAATTTGGACAAGGAGAGAGACTCGAGAAAAATAGGGAGTCAACAAACTTCTGAAGGAAGAAGATCAAGGAGTGTTGGTAGACACCATCATCACTCCCAAGGTCACTCCAAGAGGAGGGAATGCAGTAGTTCAAGCCCATATCCTACTATAAAGCATAGGATATTTGGAGTGGATAAACAAAAGGGAGAAATGAACAAGATTAAGCCTCCTACATTTGATGGAGAACACAAGAAGGATAAAGATGACGAGACATGGTTGCTTGGCATGAGAAAATATTTCCAGCTGCAGAATTATTCCTCTCATGCTGAAGGAATAATTGCACTGTATCAATTGAAAGAAAAAACATCCATGTGGTGGGATCAACTTGTGAAGGTGCAACACATTAGAGAGAAAGATATTACTTGGAAATAATTCAAGAAGTATTTTGAAAATAAATACTTGACTAAAATATACTACGATAGAAATATGAAAGAGTTATTTGAACTCAAGCTGGGAAGCATGACCATGGATGAGTATGAAAGAAGGTTTTTGGAATTATTGAAGTATGTTTTGTTCATCAAGGATGAGACTGTGAATATTCAAAGGTATCTAAGTGCACGACCACCTTCCATCAGTGAAAAGATCTAGTATGATGACCCTAAGACTATGGAAGAAAATATAAGAAGAGAAAAATGCTTATATGAGAAGAAAAGAGAGAAGCCTACTTTTTGGAAGGCTTGGGAAGAAAAGAAGAAGATCAAGATGGACCAGAGGAAGAAGGAAACTAAGCCACCCTTTTTCAGAAACAATCCTCAAGAACAACCATCTTTTATAGAGCCTAGGAAGGCTAAAGTGGGTGGGAAAATGCCAAAACAACCACCTATGGAATGTTGGGGTTGTAAAGGAAACCATATGTATAGATATTTCCCCCACATAAATGACAAGGTGAGAGTTTTCCACAATGTTCAGCAGGCTGAAATAGTGGAGGACATGGGTAGTAGAATACCCAAGATCTACGTAACCCTAGACAACAAGAAAGAAGAATAGCAATCACACATGATTGAAGTGGAAGGTATGATTAACAACCAACCATTTACTATTTTAATTGATTCAAGGGATATTCATAGTTATATAGATCCTATAGTGGTGGAAAGTTTTCAATTGTCGAGAAGAAAACATGGAAAATATTGGTTAGTGCAGCTGGCTACAGGAACCAAGAGAAAGGTTACAGAATTGGTTAAGTCATGTTCTGTGGACATTGGACTGAGCACAAAGGATGAATTGAACATTATACCTTTAGGTTCTTGTGACTTTCTAATTGGGATGGACTCGTTGGACCAACACCATGCCATATTGGACTATCGTAGAAAGGCATTCACTTTCCTGGATGAGGAAGGAAATCAGAAAACAGTCTAAGGAATTCCCAGAGTTGTTGTTGTCAGATAAATCTCAACAATGCAGCTGAAGAAGTGCTACAGGAAAGGTTGTCAATTATTTGCAGCCCATGTGGAGGAAACACCTAAGAATGAGGTGTCAAATATTGAATATCATGTGGTAATAAAGGAGTTTGAGGATATATTTTAGGAAGTACCCAGAATACCCCTGAAGAGAGATATTGACTTGTCTGTAAACTTGATGTCTATAGCAGCTCCAGTGTCAAAATATCACTACAGAATCAGTATCCCAGAGCTGAAAGAACTACAGTTGCATCTTGAAGAGCTCCTGAAGAAAGGGTATATACACCCAAGTGTGTCACATTGGGGTGCCCAGGTCCTATTTGTGAAGAATAAGGATGAGACATTGAGATTGTGTATCGATTTCAGACAATTGAACAAAGTGACTATTAAGAACAAGTATCCTTTGTAGAGGATCGATGATCTATTTGATCAATTGAAGGATGATAAGATATTTTTAAAGATATATCTCAGGTCAAGGTATCACCAGGTAATAATAAAGGATGAATACATCAACAAGACCTCCTTTAGAACAAGGTATGGTCATTATTAATTCACAGTGGTTCAATTTGGGTTGTCAAATGCACCCGTTGTTTTTATGTGTCCAATGAATGATGTATTTACGGACTATCTTGACAAGATTGTCATAGTCTTTTTGGATGACATCCTAGTGTATTACAAGTCAGAGGAAGATCATGAACAACATATGAGGATGGTGATGCAAGTGCTAAGAGAGAACCAACTGTATGTCAAGTTGAAAAAGTTCTTGTTTAATAAAAAATAGATCCATTACTTGGGGCATATCATTTCAAAGGATGGAATAGTTGTGGATCCTGAGAAGATAGAAACCATCAGAGAATGGCCAGTGACAAATAATGTAACATAAGTCATATACTTTATGGGTCTTGTTGGCTATTACAGAAGGTTCATTGAAGGGTTCTCAAGGATAGCTCACCCTATCACTTCCTTGCAAAGGAAGGAGAACAAGTTTCAACGAACTGGTGAATGTGAGAGAAGCTTCCAATGATTGAATCAATTGCTGACCAATGCCCCAATCCTAAGGATTGCAGATCCAAATGAGGACTTTGCAGTGTGTACAAATGCATGCAAAGAAGGATTGGGGGGAGTCCTCAACTAGAATGGATTTGTAATTGTTATGAGTCCAGAAAGCTAAAAGAGCATGAAAAGAACTATGAAACTCATTGTTATCCACAAATTTGGTCATTGTGATGATGCCATGATTATGTTATGATGATAGAAAATCAATCTCTTTACCAAGAACACTTTCCTGAGAAAAGTTACAGTTGTCTTCTTCCAGAATTCACACTTTGAAGCATGTTCGCAGGCTACTTATATATTCACCTGCGAGAATGCCTGTTTCTCGCAGGCTACATTAAGCTGGGGTGCGAACTTCTCACACTGTACTCATTATTAGGGTGTGAACATGTTCTTAAAGGGGAAAAAGATAAGAATCTTGAACCTTCTAGAAGGGAATCTTCTAGAAGGGTGAGTTGGCTTTCGAATGGTTATTCAGGTGCTGGAATTCTAGATATCTTGGGATCATTCCCTATCCAAGTAACTAATCTCTCTTCTCCTATATATTGAGGGGATTGCTCATGGAAAGGGTTAAGCAAACAAGCAGCAATCTAGCTAGAGATTGATTAGAGAATTAGTGCAAGACTGTATGGAGAACTGATGCTACAACAACAAGAGACAACAACAAGGTCATCACAAGTGGTTGATTTTCTTCATGCATGAGCAAGTGTGTGTGTCAGAGTTAGGAGCCATCGAAAGGAGACCTATGACATCAAGGCTCGGAGAGCTCGAGGTTGTAAGTTCACTTTCAATTAATTCAATACAACAATATGTCCTTTTTTCCATAAAGATGATGTCACTTTATTACATAATTCCTTGATCATGTATAGACTAGTCATTGAATGTATTAATCCACCTTTTTGGCCTTGTAAGCCCCTCACGGAGCCGGTTGCTCCACCGGGACAACTAACTTCCACCATGGGCCGAAGAATTCAAAGTACTCTTCCTCTCTCGAGTCCATGACTATCCTGATGGGCTCCTTAGTTTTCCCCTTAGGATATGGAATTGGGACTTGGGAGTTAAATGATTTCATGCGGACACCAGTACATGCAAGCAAAACCCGAACTTGACGGCAGTGTAGACTTAATTCTCTGCATCCAGTGAACTCTCTTTGTATAATACGTCTCCCACTTTGTCTTGGGGACCCACCTTTATACGTCCTTAGGGATTTAAGCGGATCGGCGAATCCGTGAGTAGTTTCTCTTGGTGTGAGAGCTCGAAATGCCGAACCACAGATATCACGGGATCGTGCCACACCTGTCCCTCAGATGATGCGATGGCTCCGTTAATTCCGGAAATCAGCGTCACCGGGATTTCCCGAGGGCATAAAATCTATAACCATTTCGAGCGCCCGAAACCCCGTGCTACATGTGCAGCTTCCGTGGAGACCTACGCCTACGACGCACATCTCCCCTCTGGATTCTGCTCGAGTTGTGGCGGTTCGAGTTCAGCCTCACCCGAATCACAAGGTCACTAACCACGCGAGCCCGAATCCGGCTCCTCGATCTTCATCCGCGTATGCTCCCCTCCGATGTTGACTGCAGTGGGTCGAGGAGGGAAATAGTAACTCGGGGATTTCACGAAGTGTGAAACTCTCGTCCCATCGAACCCCGAATGCGAGCCAGAAGTCAATTCGTACCACTGTCCACATTAGATGGGCGGCTCGGCTTCACTCCGGTGTTTCGAGACTTTCAATGTCCCGACGCATTGTCCTCTTGGCTTGCGATTCTCCGATCGTCGATTTGCCGATGGAAACCTCCCTGTTGGTCCTCGCCAGTAGCTAGATGATTGCCGTGGGTCTGATTGCGAGTTGAGGACTCCTCTGTCCAGTTTCTAGTGTCCTCGGGGAATTCGATTTCCGATCTCGTCAAGCGCCGATGGTAAGCAGATCATCGACACTGTCCCTCAGATGGGCGGTCAGGATCTGCGGCGTCATTTGTTCGAGTTGAGTGGTCCCGATGCACCGGTGCCTCGGATCTCGAATGGATGATCTGCATGACCGTGCCCCTCCATAAGGATGGCTCAGATTTTCTCGGGGACGGAACTTTAAGTCCACGTTTTCATGTTGTCGAGAACTTCCGTTCCGATAGCCAAAATCATTGCTATCCTCATGCATCTTTCCTGGTCGGCGGTTGTCGGCGATGCAGTGCGAATCGATGGCTCGGATCCTTCTCCCGTGCGCTTCTCCTCTTGAGGTTAAACCGTGAGGTACTTCTCCCGATCCAATGGATGGCGGGATTTCTTGAGGATCAGTGGTATCGGTACTTCCTCATGCAGCTTTCCCACAGGCTCCCCACAGTTTCAGCTTCGTTCCCCAAGGCTCGGACCTTTGTGTTCCTTCTCCTCTTGCGAACCCTCAACTTGATTCTCGCCTGTGCGTATGAAAATGTTATCCTTCCAGAGCTTCTGCCATTTGAATCCTCATGGGATTCTTTGTCTCATGCACTTTTGCAAAGTCTTTGCGCGCAAAGACTTTGCACTCCTGCAAAGTCTTTGCGCGTAAAGCGCTATTTGTCCTGAGCTTCCATAACTCTCAGACCCCCTGAGGGAATATAGATGCCTCCCTGTCTCCTTGCTCAAGCAACCTCCGTCTTCGAGTCTTTCGGTATTCAACTGACCCAACACAGGTCCCTCATGGACTCTGCTTCCTTCAAATGAAAGAACTCAATGGAACCTTCCTTCTCAACTATTGGATGTTCACAGCCTTCCTCAAGCCCTCTGGCGAGTCTCTTCTCCCACCGAGAACATTGGTGGTTACGGTTCCTGTACCTTTTCATCGCTCCAATGCCCTCACAGCGAACCTCTCGAGAATCCTCGGCGATTACGGTATTCCCTCAAGAACTCCGGCGAGTTCTTTCTCACCACTTGTGCTCTGGCAGCTCAATGCCCTTGGCGAGCCTCTCATAGAATCCTCGATTCCATTATAGCCCATGTCTATTTACATCCACCTCTTAAGGTGTTGGCGGCCTCAGGGGTCTTCTTCACGGAGTTGTTGACTTGACCTGATGCCTGGTAGATACTGTCGACTCCTCACCCGAAGGTTCATAGTTGCATCCCTGCGTACGCGACTGTAGAACAGTTACATTACATATCTGATGAAGCCTCAAGACCCTCGGCACGAAATCAAACCAACTCCCGCAAATGCATATGTGACACAATTGACATAGGGAAAACCTCCCACGGAACTTACACGCGTGTAGTATGGCGGGAAAAGCTGCTGTATTCATATATTATCGAATTGGCAAAATGCGTATAACAAAGTGTTCTCGAGCTCTCCTTGGCTCTTCTTGGCAAAATGCCTGTATATTTTACAAAGTGTTCTCGAGCTCTCCTTGGCTCTTCAACTCTACCAGACCCCCCCTTTACGAAATGAGATCCGAAATCTCTTTTACCTGAGGTGCTCATCGAATGCTTCCTCCAGGATTTACCTACCCTATTGATTTACAATCAATGGCTGTCTAGTATGCTATCCAGAACTAGATCTCAATAAATGCCTATCTTATCTACAGCCTGCGCAAAGGCATGGCATTCATGGCTCACCATCCTAAGACATTAATTTACATTCAATACAAATTCAAAATGAGGCTGCGCCTCCCTTTCAGCCCTGCACGAGTGCGCGTTGATGTGGCTGATTGGCTGGCATGGAGAGATGCTCCTGCATCACCTTTACTTCGATTGGTTCGTTTTGTTGTGATATGGACAGGACGAGAGCACTGGAGCGAAGCCTGGAACAACAGAGATCTAAGGAAAGCGTTCATAAGGTATGTCCATAACCCTTATCTCTTAGTTCATTCAATAGGCTAGATCTAGGGAAAGTGTATTATTCTGTCCTATTTTGTTCTAGATCCAGGTGGATCTGGGGATATCGGTTTGTGTCTACACTCACGGATTTATCCAATAACACTCATGTTTTGGAGTTGGTAGCCATAGTACACGCTCTAAAGAAATGGAGACACTACCTCGTGGGAAGGAGGTTTGAACTTAGGACAGACCATAATGGTCTGAGGTATTTGTTTGATCAGCCAACCTTGAATGTTAGGAAAATTAGGTGGTTGGAATTACTTTGTGAGTACGACCTTGATATCAAGCATATCAAAGGGAAGGAGAGCAAAGTGGTTGATGCAGTCAGCAGGAGAGTGCATGAATTACATGTTACAACCATTAGCATGTACCAAAATGATATTAAAGGCAAAATTTCAGAGGCTGCAAATACATATTTGAAGTACAGGGATATGGTAGCAAAGCTACAGGAAGGTAAGATGTCACAGAAAGTGGAGATTTATAAATTGGAAAATGACGAAACACTTATGTACAAGAATTTTTTTTATGTATGTAATGTCCAGGAGAAGAAACTTATGATTTTGAAAGAAATGCATAATGTACCTTATGTTGGGCACCAAGTATATAAAAAAATTGTGGTTGTAGTCAAGAGACATTACTTTTGGTGAGGTATGAAGAGAGAGGTTGATGAATACATAGGTAGATGTATGGAGTTTCATAAGGTTAAAACTGAGCACAAACACCCAACAAGGTTGCTACATCCTTTACCAATTCCTGAGTGGAAGTGGGAAGTGGTGACAATGGATTTCATCATAGGATTGCCCAGAACCGACAAGCATCATGATTCAATCATGGTGGTGGTGGACAAGATTATGAAAGCTTCCCATTTTATTCCACTAAAGACTACTCAGAAGGCATCTAATGTTGTTGATATTTTTATGAGGGAAATAACATGATTGAACGATATTCCCAAGAAAATTGTGTCTGACAGGGACCCGAAATTTACCTCAAAGTTCTGGATGGGGTTGTTCAAAATATTTAGAACAAATCTGAACTTCAACACAACCTATCACCCTGAGTCTGATGAGTGGACAGAGAGGGTGAATCAAGTGATATAAGACATGCTAAGGATGTATGTGTTGGATAAACCATATAAATGGGAAGACTACCTACACTTGGTAGAATTTTCCTACAACAATGGGTATTAAGCATCGTTGAATATGAGCATAATTGAATCACTTTATGGAAGAAATTGAAATACTCTAGTAAGCTAGGATAACGCAGCTGATAGAGAAATGGCTGGGCCAGAGTTGCTCAAGGAAATGGAAGAGAAAATGCTAAAAGTTAAGAAGAATTTAAAGGCTTCCCAAGACAGGTAGAAAAGTTATGCTGATAAAAGCATAACCCTCAGAGAGTTTAAAGTGAGAGATCATGTTTTCCTAAAATTCAAAGCCAATAGAAGTTCCCTGAGGCTCAGAAACTATTCGAAGTTGGAAGCCAGATTTTGTGGGTCATTTGAAATCCTAGAAAGGATTGGGCTAGTTGCATATACGCTTGAATTACCTGCAACCATGACTATACATAACGTGTTTCATATTTCATTGCTTAAGAAATATATATTTGATACTAATCATGTTATCGATTGGAATGTGATTCAGGTGCAGAAAGAAGGTGTCTTGCAAGTACATCCTATGTGCATATTGGACTGGAAAAGAAAAAAACTCTGGAATCGAGCCATAGGGATTGTAAAGGTCCAATGGACCTAGTATGGTCCAGAGGATGCGACATGGGATCATGAGGATTCTATGCAGGCAGAATACGCACATATTTTTGAAGATTTTGAAAATCTTTCTAATGTTGTGTAAAAGTTGCACTGAGGACAGTGAAAAAATAAGTGGAGGGGATTGTAATACCCCAAGGACGTGCCCCAGTTATATTATGTATTGTAATCATGTTTATAGGATGTTGATCCAAGTGTATATAAGCTGGTGGGATTATGTGTTATTTAGGCTGGAGAGCCTAGGTGTTAAAGGCCAAGAGCCTCATTTTTGTATATGTAATTATGAAGATCATTACTTAAATATAAACATTGTTGTGTGTCGACCGACCAGAAAGAAAGAGTGATGGGGGACTAATATTCCACAAGTATGGGCAAGGGAAGGAGGCTGAGTGTTGGGCCTACGGGATAAGTTAGGGGGCTTACCTTTAAAGGGGATAATAATTTATTATTATTTCCTAAAAGGCTAAGGTGGTCAATTGACCAAGTGTTGTCTTAAGTTCTTTGAAAATAAATGTGTGCAAAAGGGAATGCATGCATCTCCAGGAAGACAAGTGTCGACCTGGGTGCATGCAGTTAAAATATGAAGCGTTAGCTGTGTTGGGGGTTGGAGGGTCATTCTTCCATCCTTCACTTGATTCATTCTTCAATTCTTCCATACTCTGCCTGAGTTCACTGGAATCCTTCTCGAGAACTGTTTTTCCTCTGTACTCGACCTCTGTGTTTTTTTCTCTGGTCGTGCACCTTGAAACCAATGGGAAAAACCCTTGGAATAATACGTCGCCTAACCTTTTTGAACTCTACATAGTCACGCATCCTGAACCCAATGAGAACCCATAGACTAAGTTGTGTCTTCTGTGAAACCTGAGAATACCATAATTCTCTATGCCACATGTGTTATAATTGTGGGTTGTTGTGGCCACACAGTCACTTGGCTAAGTGTAATTTTTTTTCGTCATTTGTTCCTTGCTGAGCCTTACTGTTGTCCTCCTACTGATGGAACAGAGTTGAAGAAGTAGGTTTACAGGCCTGTTTGCACCACTCTTTCCAAGTGAGGGAGGTGGTTGTGGTTGAAGAGGTAGGTTGTTAGGCTTGTAAGAAATTCTCTCTAGGTGAGAGAGTGCACAGAGGAAGTTAGAACTCCTAGAAGGGTTCTTATAGCTTCCATAGAGCTCGAAGAATTCTGGTCCAACCTATCGTTGAAGCCCAAGGAAAGGGAGGTTTAACATCCAAAGGAATATCCTTTATGACAGTGAAGGTGTATACTCATGGGGTGGGACAGGCATGTGGGGAATGAGAGTTTGTGAGAAGTGGGAATAAGTGGCTCCTAGGAGAGAATCCATCCTCATAAACTGTGTGCCTTCTTGTTGACCTTGCCTAGCCTAGGATTCCCTTGCCCGGTGGAGCTTAGTCCCATTTTGGGGGTGACCTACTGCTAAGAGTGATGAGAAGCGTGGTCTAAGGCTGGGAGGTTCATGGAAGGTCTGCACGCGGTTGGTGGTGTTATTCCAATTGAAGGATAGGTATAATTTATGTGCTTAATTTTGTGTTACGCATAATGCTTGAATGTTATCATGTATTCTGTTGCATGTATGAATTACTGTTAATTCTATTTAATTATGTATGATGGTAGTAACTTTATGTTAAATGTGTTAATTTGATTTAATGCATATTGTATATAAGAGTATATTCCATAGTAGTGGCATTCTTTGGCCTGTGGGTGGTTGGGGATGTTACAAGCATTATCATCCAATAATTGCAGAGTAAATAAGAAATGAACAAATGAACAATCATACACATACACAGTACACTAGTGTTTTACATGGAAACCCAAAGCGGGAGAAAACCACAAAATATTTTTTCTTATATGTCTTGAAGAATTACATTCATTATAAGCACCAACTTACTTTGTTTTCCAGCTGCAACTCGAAGGAGGCTCCAACCCCCTAGTTTCTCAGGCTACAAACCGAGGGAAGTTCCAACTCCCCAATTCTATGGCTACAACCAGAAGGAGGATACAACCCTGTATGTTATCCTTCTACAACCGGAAGCTGGATACAACCACCTGTCCTTTCCCTGTCCAACTGGCCTAACATATAAGTAGAATGATGGAACCACTATCACACTATCACTGTCAGATATATTGTTGTAAACATGTAACAATCAACCTTTACAAATGAAATTGTACCAAACAACCTGTACCAATAACCTAAACCATGCATCAACCATGCATCAACCTGTAACTCAACCTATTATCAACATGTACCTTAAACAAGTGCATCAACCATGCACCATCCTGTAGAAAACCCGTACCATGAACAAGTGCATCAGCCATGCACCAAACCTGTACAAATAACCTGTCACAATAGCCTGTCCAAACAACCTATCACAACAACCTGTCTCATCAATTTTATCAACCAAATCAGATCTACTCACCAATATCAATCACCAAGACAACTCTCAAAGATGTGCATCAACCAACCATAACACTGCAACTCATAATCATCACCAAGATCAATATGTGCTTCTAATAATATACGAATACAAGTATGCTACATCAACCATAAACCATGTGTCAATAATACTACTAACACGCGCCTCCAAAAATGTACCAAGTTTGTACCAATCACATGTCAAGTACTCATCAATATGTACCAAAATCATCAACTATACAGTTCATGTATGTGCCAACTCATCAACTACTTGTCTCAACCATGTACCCAACATGTACCTCAACC
>SNQJ01S0041034.1:20928-51671 GCA_010110895.2 Picea sitchensis
TGATCACATACTTCCATACCTTCCTTAACTTTAACAACAAGAGACTAGCATTTTCATCAAACTTTTCTTTAGTCTCACATGACTAGTTTTGGATTAGTCAACAACCCTAACTTGAATTAATCATAACTTTGCACCTATAATGAATAAAGATATAAAACTGATACACAATGTTCTTTAGTGTGATTTATGTAATTTCTCTAGGTGTCACTACTTGTAACCTCTCAGAAAAGGAGTTATAGAAAAAATGACATACCTTGTTGAATTTTGGCTTATAGAAAGCATGCCCCACATGGAATATTTTTTGAATCAATATGAAATTGTTACATAGAATACTATATATTGTACTCTAACCAACACATTTTTTCTCACTAAATTTAGATCTATTATGAAGACGTTATGATGCTTTTACCCGAAACACTTGTTTTAGACTAGTTTCAGGACTATCCACAAACCCTATTTCCCACGTAGTGTAACTCCAAAAAATACAACGACCCACAATATGAATGTTTTACCACATATACTTGGATATGTTTCCTCAATGTAATAACAAGTTCACTATCTGAATCATTCTAGAAAAAAACGTATTGCGAAAATGGTGAGATGACCTGTAAATAACATACCTTAGAAAGCATCATCAAAAGAATTTATCCTTCCTTGAATTCCATTCTTCTTTTCTTCACCTTCCCTCAGAAATTCAGCTTAGATATCCTTTGGTTACCTTAGACACCTATAGATATTCAATATGCTCAAGTGTGATGTAAAATTAGGGATCCTTTCCTATTATTTATACTCTCCAAGTAGCTTTCTTAAAAACATCTTCTAGGTCACTTTGATCACTTTCCTTATTTTAGGGTTAACCCACTTCTAATTTCTCCATTAAATTTATTATTTAAATAATTTGTTTTTTATTCAATTTGAATTATAGTACACTCATCACTTCACTTTATTATTTACCTTCTAAAATATCTTAAAGCACCTTGACTACTGTGACCTTTTGTTGCTTCTAGATGGCATATGAGGGTCCTCCAACTTCGTAAGGCCATAACTCTCAAACAGTGAGGAGTTATGTGATGTTCCACATACCACTAGAAGTGAAATGAAATTCAATATCTATATAGAATAGTGTTACCTGAAAATATATCAAAATTCATACCATTATCCATCAAGCAAACTTGGGTCCATTACCCAAACCTAGGTTCTCCAACTTCTCATGGCCATAAATCTCTAACCGTGAGGAGTTATGTGACATTCCACATACCACGAGAAATGGAATGAAAAGAACTATCCATATAGGATAGTTTCACTGAAAAAATCATTGACATTCATCTCATTATTCCACAAATAATCATGGGTTCTCTAACCATACTTATAGGATAACTCAATCTGCAAAGCGTCTTCCCCTGAGGGATTTCACCATAAGGGGACCACTTTGGAGTTCTTCCATTTGTACTTATTATCAACTATGAAAAGACAATAATGAGTCATCTTTAAATAAAAAAAAATTGGGTCCATTACCCAAACCTTTGTGCCACTGGGATTTCTTCAAGGGTTGACATCAATCACTAAGGGTTGACATCAATATACAATATGACTCTCCAATGGTTGACATCAATGACAACCAACAATCCATGCCAACTATCCATCAACCTAAGCCAGTTTTCTGACATTTACACCTCACCATTGTTCCAATTTATTATATCATCCCAATTAATTATTCACCATTGAAATAAATCCAACATTAAAAATTTTAAACCACTATGTCTCCCATGCAAACTTAAAGAGGCTTCAACGAAATGTTAAAGCTTTTTAAAAAATTTAAAGCATTAAGTTAACCATTACTAATACAAATACAATGACCTATAGGAGAGTGTTATGGAATAAACTTGATAGAGGACAGAGGTAACACACATAGCTAGTTCTCAACAGTGAATCCTACAACTCTGTTATGATCATGGTTAAATATAACACATTAATTTAGAGGAATGATACTAGGAAGGGAATACTGATATAGAAAAAGGTTGAGGAAACACACTTGGAGTAACAAATACCATTCTATCTTATAATAAAGCCACATAGTCGTAGTAGGTATAGAAACAACTTCTACTAATTGAATAGATTATCCACTAGACACCTCATTCAAGTTGTTGTTTTTAAAAAGAGACCATAATTCACAAGAGGATAATTAATACATCTCACGAGTTCATTGTGTTAGAACGATACGCCATAGATAATGACCAAATTTTTTCCACAACTCTCAACAGTCTATTAAAAACTTTTAAAACTGGTCCACAAACTCAAGCTAAATTGTTGATTTCTACGATGTTAAAGGTCATTCGAGTATCCATAGTAATCTAAATGATCCAATGCCCATTTTATTCATTGTTTAATGTTGGAATGACCATTAAAATAAATATCAAATATTCATATTAAACCAAAATGAAACTATGCAAATACCGAGGATGACATGTAAGGGTGCAATTCACAAGGGATATCCCCACATGAGTGGAGGGGGTTTTCTCTCTAAGAACGCAGAGAGGAAGGGTACATACACACAGAATATTTATCCATGCACAAAGGGGTTCCTCGCCAATCAAAATGCAATGGAAAAGGAAGGAATTCATGAAGTAGTTGGGTGCAAGCTAGGCTTAAGAAATGAAGAGTGGGAAGGGAAAACACAGAGAGGGTAGCCAACCAAAAATCGTTGAGTTGAAGTGAACGTTTTTGCTAGAAAGAAGTTAGAGACCAACACCCTAGGTAGCCAAAATGCAAGGCAACATCCACTGAACAACACAACGATTTCCATAATAATTAGCTGAGGTATCTTCGAATCACTGGGTGAAATTAATGATTGGCACAGGTAAAAATTTAAGACACTGTAAAATGCATATGTTTCCATAATAACTCACTAAGGAGTCTTCAAAATTTTTGGGCGAATTAATGATTAGAAGAGGTAAAATGATCAGTAAGTTTTAGAGAGGTTAAGGTTTTCATTTGCTGTAAATACAAGGTAAACACCCGACCAATTAAGGATGTAAATGTTGAGTAAGGAAATTACCAATAACACATAGTACTTAATGGATTTACACTATGTAAGGTTATAATTTCGCAAAGCCAAGTAAATGCATATGATAAGCAAAGGCGTGAAAATAACGCAGAGTATCTCGCCTCTCTTACACGTTAGGCAAAGGAAGGAGGCGCAAAGCCTTGAGTTGATGAAATCATTGTAATCAAGGAACGATGGTTATTCCAGCTCAATGATGAAGGAAAGGGTAAAATTTGTACATATACAACTAGTAAACAAAAACACAGAGAGGGGGATCAATTTTCTCAAGAAAAATGCAGGGAATTAAAAGGTAAAGGCACGCTTTCCTCCCCATATCAGCTAGGCATGATTTCTCATTAAAAGACAAAGATAAAAACTAGATTTAAAGGTTGAGTAAGGCGCAAAGATAACAACACCCAAACACAAATATACAAATAAGATTTAAAATCTAACCATGTCAAGAAAACTTGCCCAACTAATATCGAAAATCTATTTCAATATCCATCAACACATAAATCTAAGTACAATTTCTAACTAATTACACTGCAAATTTAAACGTGTGTACCATAACCGGTCGACGGACTTGTTGATGATATTTGACTACTAGCAATCCTCCTAGATCCTACCTGCTAATCGCTAAGACCTCACTGGTACCTCCTAGCCAACACAAGGGGTAGTATTCTTCCTCCTTAGCCCCCCGAGCCGCAAAGGGAACACACACACAACTAGAAAGAAAAATATATCTCCCAACTTGCCTTGCAAGGTCGAGCTACCACTCTATACTCGATCTGGGTATCCCAACTCTGAGAAGAAAAATCTGTGAAGAAAAATCTGAAATCATAACCTTACACATACCATTCTTGATCCTTTCTTAATCTCCCCCATTAATTTTATAGAGTTATTCTTAGTGAAACTTGCCAATTGCACGTTAAATTTGTTTTGTTAAAAAATTATTAGGAAAAACTCTCCCCCGTACACTTATCACCCGATCCCTTAGCTGCACCAGAAATTCATTTAATTAATTAAATTAATTTTCCAATTTCCCTCACCCACCTAAAAGCATTCCTAAAAGTGCTCCTTGTTATCCCTTTATTCCCTCAATTTCCCTTAATGACTCATGCCTTTCTTAAAGCTTAGTTGAGTTTTATTTAGGAAAGTTCTCTACACTAGATTTCTTTCTATGTTCCACATTCCCTTTGCATTTAATTTCCCTTTTCTTTCTTAGTTCCAAATTAGCATCTCTTTTCACATATCAATAATTAATTTTTAGAGAATTTATTTCTCCTTTAAATTCTAAATTTGATTTTTCTTCATCTCCCCTTTATTAATTGCTTAATCAATTTTTAGTCCTCATATCCTGCTTAGACCTAGGCTTTAATTTCAACTAGGATTAGCAATTTTTAAGGGAATTTTTTTATAATTAGTATGCTTTACTCATACAAAATTTATTTTAAGGCTGACCAAATCAAAATAAAACACAGTTTTCTAGGCACCTAGGTTCATTTACTCACCAGTGTTAAAAATTGCGACCTTCCCTTCTGGACACACTACGTTCTCCAAGGGTGTCACTCGCATTTATTCATGTTTCCTTTATCTGACATTCCCTTCAATATGCACTATGTGCTCCAATGGGGCCACTCACCTCTTGACTAATTTTTGTATATTTCCAACCCTTCGAGTCAATACTCCATCAGGTGACCTTATGGGATACTAAGGGCCTCTAAGGACTAAGGAATATGCCTTATTGCACGCCCTTTATAATCTTCGTCAGCGACTCTCTTTTTCTTCCCTCACGACATCATGGATATCTCGAACTAGGTAATAATTAACCTATAGTTCGAGGTAGGGCAGTAGTGCCAGTAGGCTATGGAAGGTTTGTTTCCACGCCTCTCCCTGAATATCTCTGGTTTTCATGCATCACCCCTTTAATCCTAATGTGATTAGGATTAGCAAGAAATCGTTAGCCTGCATCCATCAACGAAACATGTCAGCAATCCATAAAAAACATCATAATATACTCGATCATAGGTTACCTATGCATAAACAGAAATACCCAAACCATATATAGTACACTCCCTAACTCGATATAGAGTCCAAGGAGCTCTATCGATGCCATAAAAATCCTCAATCTGTCAAGATTCCTACACACTCAGGAGAAACCATTCAATAGAAACTGTCTACATATCAATAGCATAACATAATATCATAATCCACAATCTCATCATCAGAATCCATAAGTGAAGAAGACAATCATATAATGAACCAGATCACTCGCATGCAAGTGTCCTCAAAGAATATGTCACATCAAGTGTGCACAAGAGTGGGATGTAACATACAGTCCCTCTTGTTTTAAACTTCTTCCTAAAGTTTCACAGTATAAAAGTGTATAAATAAAGTATCTAACAACCTCTAAATGTCTAGCTATCAAACAAAAATGGAAACTGCTGACGAATAGTATATGTGTCCTCCCAGGTAGCCAAGTCTGGACTATAAGTCTCGCATTGGACCTTAACCTGATCAACTATTCAACGTTGTAGCTATCGAATTTGATGGTTCAGAATGTGTATTGGCTTCGCCATGAGCACACCCTCATTCAATACTTGGAAAGAACTCATGTCAATCATATGTGTAGGATCACTAACATAATGTCTCAAAACAGATACATGAAAAACATCATGCATATGCCTCAAAGAATAAAGAAAGGCTAGTCAATAGGACACAAGCCCCTTCCTTTCCACAACCTCAAAAGGTCCCATGAACCTAGGAGAGAGTTTGAAACCCTTTCCAAACTTGATCGAACTCTAGTGTGGTTTCACCCGCAAGAAGACTCAATCACCAAATTCATAGCTACGACCAACATTATGCCCATAGACATAACTCTTCTATCAAACATGCGCTTCCCTGATCCTTTGTATTATCGCTTTCATTTTCTCTTCCTTTTATTGGATTGCTTCTGGTCCTACCAGGAACCTATTCTGATGCAGGCCCACTATCCCTCCTAAGGGTTGTGCGACCTCTCAGTCAGGATCTTCTGATTTTGAAACCAAAATGACTCTTCTAGTTTCGAGCTGAAACCTCCTTCTTCTAATACACAGGTCCTTATATGAGTTTTTCCCATGCAAAACCAACCCTAGAAGCAAAACCCCCACTCTATGTGACCACATACACGACCATGGACCTATCCTGAAAGGCTCATCGCGTTTCGCGACGCCGAGATTTACAATACGACGAGTCCTTGGATACTCCAAGTCCTGAAACTCCAATGAGGTCTAATGAAGGTTAGCTCCTCCCTTTTCCCAACTCACGTGACCACACACCCATGACCATGAGCTCTACCATGAAAGGCGTATCACGTTTTGTGATATCACAACCTTGCGCTACAAGGTGCTTGACCCCTCCAAGTCACGAACCTCGAAATCTTGATGACACGATATCTATGGATCAAGTATCTCTTGGACCGATGGCCACAATTATTTTGGTGTTTTTCATTTCACAACTTCGCCTGCGCGAAATCTGCTCGCTCCTTCACCCGGTCGCTGAAATCATGAAATATCCCCTCACTATAGATCAACGGCTCTAGGCCTTCGAAGATCTGACAGTTTGAATCCTTTTGGGATTTCATGGGTCAATATTCCTGGCTCTTACCCTTTGTATCCCTGGTAGTTGAAATCACGAAAAGGGATCAACGACCCAGATCTATTGGGAATCAATGACCACTATTTCTCCTGAGGGTCAAGTGTTGAAAGGTCTCCCTGTTAACCTCCCCACAGCTCCGTTTGATCCAAAGGCTCGTGGGATTTTACGACTCTCCTCGAGAGCTCTCCATCTTGATCCAACTCTCGATGACGTTCTTCCTCCTGAGCTTTTACTCACTTCAGACTTAGAATATTTTCTAAGTCTTCAAAGGCTCGACCTTCACTTCTCTCGGGGAATGGATTCCTGGATCACGATAACACTTCCGATGTGTTATTCCTTATGATCTTTGTCTGGTTCAGACTTCTATTTCCTATGCACTCCTTGTGTCTAAGGGATTTCAATAACTTAGATCCATGAGATTTATCGCAGAGAAATTCCTCCTGATTCCCTAGCTTTCCTTTCTAGATTGATGCACACATGGTAGAGCTTCAAAATGAAGAGAAATAATTGAAACTGGGACACTAACATGCACAGTTCCATTCACTTGTTTCTGAAAGAAGAAACAACAGGAAAACACACATAGTCCTCACACCATACATTTCGATCAGTTTTCCTTTTGTTATATTCACAAGTGCCGAAAATGGCTATGAAATACATTAAAATTATAGTAACTCAAAAACTGAGATATCCCGCTAACTTGCAGCTCTCTCTCACAACTAATTTCTCTCTATATTACTGCTCCCTCTACTGGGCGTACAAAAAAATATACCTAACTTTAAAAAAAAAAAAAATCTAGGGTTTCCTCTGGCTACTTGCCTACTCTAAAATTCATTCTATGCTATCTTAGTTCAGTCACATTCTAGAGTCGTAGTGGAAACTCCTGCACTATTTACAATTTTCAAAAATGTGCCTCAAAGGGTAAAGTTCGACACTCGTTCAAGCATGCCTCCAAAGGTAAATTTTGGTGCTCAGTTAAGGTAGATTTAAAAATTGGCTGCAATTGCAAACGTTCAAGTTCTGGAAGAAATCTCACGTGCTAAGTGGTCCTGCCTTTGCGATCTTGCCAACGATGCTCCTGCATCGTACTCCCCTTGACAAAAATTCATGGACTCCTTTCCATGAGCTCCTCTACTGATTTTACCTACTTTTGGATATCATCTTTGTTTTCCCAATAGGCATATTTGATTGGGTGTCCCTTCCATTTGACCAGATACTCAAAATAGGTTTTCCTTCTGGTCTTCTTGCTAATCCTCTGATCAACAATTTTCTCCATCTGTGGAATTTCTGCCACAGGCATATGTTTCTCCCACTGAATTTCTCCTTGAGATTATGACCCTTCTATGTCATGTTTCCTATAAGGATACAGGTCTGAAACATTGAATATGGGTGAAATGCCCACACCATCTAACAACTCAATATCATAGGCGTTTGCATCTAGCTTCCTCCAGATATTACAAGGTCCTATCGTTTTCATCTTCAACTTGTTTTGTGTTCCCCTAAGGAAACTTTCCTTCCTGAGATGTGATAAAACCTGATCTCCCACTTCAAATTGAAGTTCTCTGCGATGTTGATCATCTTTGTGCTTGTATTTCTGGTTAGAACTCCCCAACTTTCCTTTGATCTTGCTATGGAGTTTCTCCATCTCTGCAGCAAAATCCTCTGCTCTGACGCTCCTGATCTCACCCTGTTCCAAGTCTCTCAACTCAGATACTCCCCTTGGTTTCATTCCATATAGTATTTGGAATGGGCTCCTTCCAGTGCTCTTGTTTGGTGAGTCATTGTATGCAAATTTTTCTTGTGGAAGAATCTGATCCCACTGATTATGATGTTCAGTGACTAAACTTCTCAACAAGTTTCCCAAACTTCTATTTATCACCTCAGTCTGCCCATCTGTCTGAGGGTGAGAAGCTGAGATGAAGGACAAATATGTCCCCATCTTCTTCCACAACTTCCTCCAAAAGTGACCAACAAATTTTGTGTCTCTGTCTGAGACAATGCTCCTGGGTAGGCCGTGAAGTCTCACAACTTCCTTGAAAAATAGATTTGCAACATGTGTCGCATCACTGGTCTTCTGGCATGGGATGAAATGTGAAATCTTTGAGAATTTGTCCACTACCATGAATATGGAATCAAATCCCCTTTGTGTTCTTGTCAATCCTAACACAAAATCCATGCTTATTTCATCCCAAGGCCTCTCTAGTATTGGCAATGGTTGATACAACCCAGTGTTCTGTCTTTTCCCCTTTGCATGTTGGCAGATTCTACATCTGTTCACAAACTTTATCACCTCTATTATCATACCTGGCCAATAGTATGAACTACTCAACTGTGAAAATGTCTTATCATGGCCAAAATGTCCAGCCAATCCTCCATTGTGCTTCTCCTATAGAAGATTGTCCCTCTGAACAACAATATTGGTATGCACAATTGATTTCCTCTGAACAACAATCCTTCCTCAACCATATACTCTGTCCACTGACTTCTATATCTCATTACAGGGCTTGTACATGCTTCATAGGCCTCTTGGAAGTCTGTATCATTACAATACATATCCTTAAGGTGTTTAAACCCTAAGGTCTTCACCTGAAATTTATGCAGAATTAAACATCTCCTTCTTAATGCATCAACAACCTTGTTAGCATTCCTAGCAATATGTTTTATGAAAAAGGTAAAATTTTGCATAAATTCAACCCATTTTGCATGCCTCTGATTCAATTTTTCTTGTCTGCTTATGAATTGTAAATCTTGGTTGTCGCTATACAAGACAAACTCTTGTGGGACAAGATAATGCCTCTATTTCTTCAATGATTGAATTATGGCTTAGAACTTCTTATCATATGTGGAGTATTTCTTCTTAGTTTCATTTACCTTATCGCTGAAATAGGCAACATGTATGTTATCCTGACTCAAAACTGCTCCTATTGCAACTCCACTTGCATCACATCTTACCTGAAATGTCTTCTCAAAATTTGGCAAGATCAGAATTGGTTGTTATGTTATCTTCTCCTTCAGTATATTGAAGCTCTTTTTAGCCTCCTCTATCCATTTAAAATAATTGTTCCGCTTCTTCACTGTATCCATCATTAGCGCACAAATTCCACTGAAGTCTCTAATGAAATTCCTATAGAATCTTGTTAATCCATGGAAGATCCTTACTTCGAACATGCTTCTTGGTGACGGCCATTCTTTGATCACTTTCACCTTCTTTGGATCCATCTTTAGTTCATTTGAAAAGATCACAAAACCCAAACAAATGAGTTCTATCTTCATAAAAGATGACTTCTTCAAATTGATCAGCAACTGCTCCTGATGTAGCCTCCTCATTACTAGCGTTAGGTGCCTCAAATGCTCCTCTTTAGTCCTTCTAAATATCAGTATATCGTCTAGATATAAAACCATGAACTTGCCAATGAACTCTTTGAGAATTTCATTCATTAACCTCATAAAAGTACTCGGGGCATTTGTTAATCCAAATGGCATAACCAACTACTCATATAGACCTTTGTTTATCTTAAAGGTTGTTTTCCATTCATCACCTTCTCTCATCCTGATCTGGTGATATCCACTTTTTAGATCTATCTTAGAAAATAAATTTGCTCCACTTGAGTAATCCATTAAATCATCCATTCTTGGTAAAGTAAATTTGTACCTGATGGTGATCTTGTTAATGGCCCTCGAGTCTATGCACATTCTCCATCCTCCATCTTTCTTTGGTCTCAACACAGTTGGTACTACGCATGGGCTCAAACTTTCTCTGACCAAACCTTTGTCTAGCAATTCTTAGACTTGGTTCTCCACCTCCTCATTCTCTCGAGGTGTTAATCTATACACTGCTTTGTTCAGTAGACTTGATCTTTGTATCAATCTGATATGATGGTTGATACTCCTGATGGGCGATAATGATTTTGGTAGCTCATCCACCACTATATCAACAAAATTATCCAGCAACTCTCGAACTTCTTCAGGAAAATCATCCATTGATGTACTCGTAAGGATGACTCTAGGCTTCCTCACAACAATGAATTGCATCTCCTATTCTTCCTTGACTTCTTTCAGGAGGTCCTTCCCACTCATGAGAAGTATGTATGTGTTGGCTTCCTCTTTTACTCTCTTCTCCTCCATTGGCAACAACATATGTGTCCTACGATTCTTCTCCAATGTATACGTGTTTTTCCTCCCATCATGAATGACATTTATGTCAAACTACCATGTTCTTCCCAACATAATATGGCATACATCCATGGGGATTACATCAAACAGGATTTCATCTTTATAACCTCCTATTTTAATTTCAACCAGGCATTGTTTAGTAATCATTACCAGGTGTCCTTTTTGCAACCATCAGACCTTGTATGGTTTTGGATGTACAGTTGTCTTCAACTTCAATTTCTCCACCATCTCTATGGATACCATGTTTTTAGTGCTGCCACTGTCAACGATCACCTTACATACTTTGTTCTTAGTCTTGCAAGCCATCCTGAAGAGACTGTTTCTCTGCACTGGCTTTTCAACTTTTGCCTCTAGTTTTAAGAGAACATTTCTCAACATCATAGATGCTCCATCCTATCCTCCTTCTACTTCAACATCTCTTTGCTATGCTTCTGAAATGTTATCTTCTCCTCCTTCCTTCTTCTTCTTAGAACATTCCAAAGACATGTGTCCTATCTTTCCACAGGCATAAAATCTTACTCCTCCTCTGCCTCTTCCTCTAAAAGAGTTTCTTCCACCACCATGTCTTTCCCTAGAACTTCCTCCTCATTTTGATTGATTGTGTGGTTTTTCAGCCTCATCCCTAGACTGGTGTTCTCTTTCATGGTTAAATCCATTGATTTTTCTTAGGACAGAGCTTTTACCTCTTCCTCGCTGGTTCTGTTTTATGACCAGCTTCTCCTCTGCCTTCAGCACAAACTGATAAGCATCCTCCACGATTTTGACTGACATCATGCTGAGCTCATCCTGGATTTCGTATCTCAATCCATTTATATATCTGGCGACTTTCTCTTCATCTCTCTCCCGTTGTCCAATTCTGATGTTTAGTCGGTAGGACTCCTTGGTGTACTCTTTAACTATCATCCCTTTTTGTCTCAGGTTCTGCATCTTCCTGAACATATTTTTACGATAATCTTTGGGAATGAACTTAGACTTTAGCTTGGCTACCATTCTGTCCCAAATCTTTATCCTTTGTTTTCCTTTGCTTCTTCTCTCAGCCTGTAGCTCATCCCACCATAATGTTGCATTCCCTTTTAGCCTAGTGACTACCTGCTTCACCTTCTTCTCCTCATCGACATCTCCATAGTCGAAATGTATATCCATGGATCTTATCCAATCCAACAATTCTCCAGCATCTAGATTTCCCTCATACATGAGAACATCTATTTTTTCTCCGCCTCCCAATCTAGCAACTGCTATCAACAAACATCCTTCTATAACATCCTCTCCTACAGCTTCTTCAACCTCAACTGCTTCACTTTATGCTTCACTGATGTCTCTATAGTCAGGTGCTCTTCTCTTCTTCACTACGCTTCTTCAATTGTTTCCAATCTGGCGCGAATCTCTCGCATCTCCCTCTCTATAGAATGGTTGGCTAAAGGTGCCTCTCGTCTCCTTAGCGACATTGTGATGACTTCTTGTCACACATAGAGTACAACTCTGAGTTCTCTGCATCTTCCTCTTTCTCTTTTACCTAAAGTCTATAGAAAAATAACAATGGCTCTGATACCACCTGAGGGAGACCCACTATCCCTCCTAAGGGTTGTGTGACCTCCCGGTCAGGATCTTCTGATTTCGGAACCAAAATGACTCTTCTGGTTCTGAGTTGGAACCTCCCTCTTCTAATCCATAGGTCCTTATCTGATTTTTTACACTCAAACCAACTCTAGATGCAAAACCCCCACTCCACATGACCAAAAACGTGACCACAGATCTAGCCTGAAAGGCTCATCGCATTTTGCGACCGCAAGATTTCCAATACGACGAGTCCTTGGCTCCTCCAAGTCCCGAAACTTTGATGAAGGATAAAGAAGGTTAGCTCCTCCCTTTTCCCAACTCACGTAACCACACACCCGTGACCACGAGCTCTACCATGAAAGGTGCACCGTGATTCACGATATCAAAACCTTGTGCTACAAGGCGCCTGACCCCTCCAAGTCATGAATTTTGAAATCTTGATGACATGAGATATATGGCTCAGGTCTCTCTTGGACCGACAACAATGATTATTTCAGCATTTCTCTTTTCGCGACTTCGCCTGTGCAAAATTTGCTCGCTCCTTCACCCGGTCACAAAAATCATGAAATATCCCCTCACTATAGATCAACGGCTCTAGGGATTTGAGGATCTGATGGTTTGGATCCTTTAGGGATTTTGTGGGTCAAGAGTCCAGACTCTTACCCTTTGTATCCCCAGTAGCCAAAATCGTGAAAAAGGATCAACGACCCAGATCTATTGGGAATCGACGACCATTATTTCTCCTGAGGGTCAAGTGTTGAAAGGTCTCCCTATTAACCTCCCCACAGCTTCGCTCGATCCAATGGCTCACGGGATTTTGCAACTCTCCTTGAGATCTCTCCATTGTGATCCAATGCTCGATGAAGTTCTTCCTCTTGAGCTTTTACTCGCTTCAGACTTAGAATATTTTCTAAATCTTTGAAGGCTCGACCTTCACTTCTCCTGAGGAATGGATTGCTAGATCTCGATAACACTTCCGACGTGTTATTCCTCCTGAGATTTTTCTAGTTCAGACTTCGATTTCCTGCGCACTCCTTGTGTCTAAGGGATTTAGATAAATTAAATCCACGTGATTTCTCATAGAGAACTTCCTCCCGATTCGCTAGCGTTCCTCTCTAGCTCGATGCACACCTTGTAGAGCTTCAAAATGAAGAGAAACAATTAAAACTGGGAGACTAACATGCACAGTTCCATTCACTTGTTCATGAAATCATAAACGATAGGAAAACACACACAGTCCTCACACCATACATTTGGATCAGTTTTCCTTCTGTTATATTCATAGGTGTCGAAAATGGCTACGAAATACATTCAAATTACAGTAAATCAAAAACTGAGATCTCCTGCTAAATTGCAGTTCTCTCTTACAGCTAATTTATCTTCGTATTGTCTCTCCCTCTACTGGGCGTACAAAAACATCTACCTAACTTAAAAAAAAATGATTTCTAGGGTTTCCCCTAACTACTTCCCTACTCTAAAATTAATCCCATGCTATCTTAGTTTAGTCGCATTCCATAGCCATAGTGGAAACTCCAACTCTATTTACAATTTTCAAAAACATGCCTCAAAGGGTAAAGTTCGACACTGGTTCAAGCGTGCCTCCAAAGGTAAATTTTGGCACTAAGTTAAGGCATATTTCAAAATTGGTTGCAACTGCCAACGTTGAAGTTATGGAAGAACTCTCACGTGTTGAGTGGTCTTTCCTCAGCGTGCTTGCCAACGATGCTCCTGCATCATATTCTCAGGCCAATCTCAACTTAGAGGCGTCCGACAAGGTCGCTCGTAAAGAAACTCAAACGATGCCATCTTAATTGTGCTTTGATAGTTGTTGTTGTATGAAAAAACTATCAGTGGAAATAACTCTTCCCAATGCTTATGTTGGTCCATCACGTATATACACAACATATCCTCCAAGATTTGGTTCATTTTTTGTGTCTTCCCGTATCTCTCCAGGTGATATGCGGTATTAAAGCTAAGTTGTGTTCCCAAGGCCTCTTCGAAGCTAGTCCAAAATTGTCCTGTAAACATTGATCCTCGATCAGATATGATCCTCTTAGGAACACCATGAAGTCTAACTATCTCACTAATAAAAATTATAGCTATGTCTGGTGCCTGATATTTTTGATTAATTGGGTTGGTTTTCATTGATGTCAACCCTTGAAGAAAGTTCGATAGCAAATTTCGGTAGCACAATGGTTTGGGTAATAGACCCAATTTTTTTGTATGGATAATGGTATGCATTTTGAGATATTTGTAGGTAATACTATTCTAGATGGATAATACATGTCATGCCATTTCCAGTGGTATGTGGAACGTCACATAACTCTTCATGGTTAGAGAGTTACGACCATGTGAAGTTGGAAAACCCTCACGAGTCATATAGAAGCCCCAAAAAGTCAAAGTGTTTGAAAAAGAAATTATTTAAATAATAAATTTAATGGATAACTCCCTAAAATAAGGAAAGTCGAATGCTACATGAAACTATAAGTAAGAGGAAAGGCTCTCTGATTTAATCACACTTGAACACATTCAATATATTTTGTTGTGTAAACCTTATTGTAAGTACTCATTGATACATTTGAAGTTGCGAAATTCTGAGGTAGTACGAAGGGTTAATGACGAAAGTTTTAGAATTACAATGACTACTAAAAAACCCTAATTTTTGAGGTGTATGCAGGATGGAAGTGTATTAGGGTTCGTACATATGCGGGATGACAATGTATTAGTGTGCGTACATACATGGGCGAGAAATGTATTAGGGTGCGTACATGTTGGTAAATCCATGGAAACTTGAAAAGAAGAAGACGTATAGGTTCTATATTCTGATATCAATCTCCCAGAAAGGACTACAGTGCTTAGATTCATCAGATTTATCCATTGGTTCAAAACGTATGTCTTATTTCTATGAATAGTTGGATTTTGATGTATGCATGCCAGTCATTCCATCATTCTAGTTATACATTAGGGAGGTTGGATGGGGGAAGGATAGGTGGTTGTATCCACCTTCTGTTTGTAGCTGGAGAACATAGGGGGTTATAGCCTCCTTCTGGTTGTAGCCAAAGAATTGGGGAGTTGGAGATTCCCTCAGGTTGTAGCCTAAGAAATTAATGGGTTGGAGCCTCCTTCAAGTTGCTGCTGGAAAACAAAGGAAGTTGGTGCTTCTAATGAATGTAATTATTCAAGACATATAAGAAAAAGCATTATGTGGTTTTCTCCCACTTTTGGTTTCCACATATAACACTAGTGTGCTATGTATGTGTGTGATTGCTCATTTGTTCTTTGTTTATTTACTCTGCAACCATTGGATTATAATGCTACATTGATATACCACTTTCATTTTATGGTGAAAAAGGATTAAATTTCTCTATTGTTGATTCACCCCCCTCTCAGTAATTCAACAATTAGTTTCATATATAGGTTCCTTCAGAAATCAGTTTAACCACTGAAAGGTAGATCATGGAGAGCGACATGTATAAAAATGGAATACCACAGTTTGATGGACAAAAGTATGCATTTTGGAGAAGAAGGATGAAAACATATATACAGGCACAAGGATTTGAAATTTGGCAATCTATAATAGATGGATACAAAGAACCAACAATTCCACCAACAAGTAAAATAGCAATAAAACTCGGTCGAAATAATTCGGAAGCCACAAATGCACTTCTCAATGGTCTTGGTGAATCAGTATACACCAAATTTTTACATTGTAAATCTGCTAAAGAGATTTGGGACAAACTTCAAAATATTTATGAAGGAGATTCAAAAGTCAAAGAAACAAAGCTTCAAACTTACAGAGGTCAGTTCGAACAACTAAGGATGAAGGAAGATGAGAATATTGCATCTTATTTCTTACGAGTCGATGAAACAGTAAATGCAATCATAGGATTGGGAGAAGAAATCAAAGAATCTGTAATTGTTGAAAAGGTACTAAGATATCTTCCTATGAGATTTGACCCTAAGATATCGGCACTAGAAGAAAGAGTAGATACAAACTCAATAATCATGGATGAACTACACTAAATCTTCACAGCATATGAAATGAGAACTGAACAGGAAAATCCAGATATAAAAGAAGCATCTTTCAAAGCATCCAAAAGGTCAAAGAAAAGGGTAAAGCAAAAACTAAAAGAACATAGTAGCAACAATGACATCTCAGAAGATGATGAATAAGTGGCCAACTTCGTCAAAAGTTTGAACAAGGGAACCGACGATAGATACAAAGGTAAGTTTCGTTTGATTTGTTTTAATTGTGATGGTATTGGTCATTTTTCTAACAAATGTCCTCATAATAAAAATAAGAGGAATGAGGAAGATTAATCAAATAAAAAACAAACATATAAAGGTAAAATAAGCACAAAGAAAATTTTCAAGAAAAGCTTAAGCACCAAAGAAGACATCTCATCATAAGATGAAGATGAAGTCAGTGACACTAAGACAGAAAGAGTTATATTCATGGAAGTAGAAGACTCTAACAAAGAAGACACCGATGAAGAATATGAATAGACCGAAGAAGAATATGAAGAGGAAGAAGTTGACTACCGAGAATAATTTTTGTGTGCCATAGAAGTTATAAGAAGAAAAAAGAAGACAAATAAGAATCTACAAACATAACTAGACAGGAAATAAGACACTCAAGAACTAAAACAAATGATCACATATTTGAAGGTTCAAATAGAAGAAGATAAAAGAATTGAAGAAGCACTCAAAGAACAACTAGAAGAAAGAGACAGAATCATTGGAAATTTGGAAGCAAACATTGTCACATTAAGAAAGGATCTTCAAAATAAAAATATGCAGAACAACTCAAAAGTTTTGGATGACATTATCAGTAGTAAAAAACCTCATCATGACAAGTCTGGACTTGGATACAATAATATAGAAAAGAGATCAAGCTCCAAAATAACAGAGAAAGAAACATATCCAAAAAGATATGCATAAACAATCAAAGGGGATAGGAAGATCTACAAAGAATATTAGAGGGACACTCCTCCACCGAGAAAATTTATATTCCAGGATAAACAATCGATAGATAGGCCTCAAGAAGAAGAAGGATTCAGAAGAGAAACTCCTTTCAGAAGATATTTAACTCCCAAGTATCAAACTATCTTTTTTGGTTTATGTTATGCATTTAATAATTTTGTACATAAATCTATGAATTGCAGAGCTAGCAATAGGAACATAAACAATTTTGAAATTCATACACAAAAGGGTTATCCAAGAAGGTCGAGTGAAACATAGAGAGGAAGTTACAACAGGTTTGAATCTTTGAGCACTGAAGTGGAATGCTACAAGTGTAATAATTTTGGACACATGGACAAAGATTACAAAATGACAGTTCATCCTAGAGAACCACAACAGAACAATAACAGTCACAAACAAGAACCTCAAAAGAGAACATGGATAAGAAAGAAGAGTCAGTCTAGCAAATAAAAATTCATACTCGCTCTACAAGCTAAGTAGAAGAAACGTGGTTGGTATTTTGACAATGGATGTTCAAAACAAATGATAGGTGATAAAGACATATTTCGTACATTAATAAAGGAAATAGATGGATCACTCTCTTTCGGAAATGATGATTTAGCTAAAATCATTGGAAAAGGCACAGTCAAAATTGGAAACAAGAATACCAAGGAAGAAAATGTTCTACTAGTGCGAGATAAGAAAAGAAAATATGTGACTAAGGCCATAAAGTTACTTTCGATTCACAAAAGTGCGAGATAAGAAAAGAAGGTTTAGGAAAATTGATTGCAACACCTGCAAGAACTTCAAGCAACATATATGTACTAAGTGAAATTGGAAATGAAAAGTGTTGTCTAGGAAAAGAAGATGAAAGTTGGATATGGAATAGAATAATGCATCACATACACTTTTATAACCTTATCAAATTCACAAAAAATGAATCAGTTAGAGAAATTCCCCGAATTACGAAACAAAGTAACACTTTATGCAAGCATTGTCAACAAGGAAAGAAAACAAAGAACATGTTTAAATCAAAAGAATATTGAACAAAAAGACCACTATAAATTGTGCATACTGATATATTTGGACCAACTACAACAAAGGGTTTAGACGGTGAGAAATAATTTATTTTATTAATTCATGATTATACAAGAATGACTATAGTTTTCTTTCTGAGGAATAAGTCAGAAGATTTTGAAAACTTCAAGGTATACAAGGAAATGGTTGAAAATAAAATGGATTCAAAAATAAAATGTTTGAGATATGATAATGGAGGAGAGTTCACTTCAAAGGAATTTATGGACTACTGCAGTAGGAATGGAATAAAAAGGCAATTCTCCATTGCTAGGACACCTCAACAAAATGGAGTTGTTGAAAGAAAGAACAAGACAGTACAGTAAATGGCTCGAACAATGTTAATGGATTCCAAATTGACACGTATATTTTGGACACATGTAGTGCATACAACGATTCACATTCAAAACAAAGTAATGCTCAGAAACAACAATCACATAACTCCCTACAAGCTATGGAAAGGAATACCAACAAATTTGAGGCACTTCAGAGTATTTGGAAGCAAATGACACATCAAAAGAGAAGATGGCAGAATGGGAAAGTTTGAATATCATGTGGACAACGGAGTACTTGTTGGTTACTCAAGTACAAGGAAATCATACAAGTTTTATAATGTGACGTTGAACAAAGTTGTGGAAAGCATCGATGTAACAATTGATGAAACAGGTGGACGAGAATTGAAGGAAGAAGAAAATGAATCAATGGAACAACTTTTCGAAGAAGAAGAAAAATATGAAGAAGAATTAGAAGGGGAAGATTAAGAGGATCAAACAAAATTATAAGAGCAAGTTCAACAAGTGCCTCCAAAGACACCTATATAACGAGTACAGAAGAATCATCCTTCAGATCAAATTATCGAAAACAAAGATGTAGGAGTTGATACTAGAAGAAGAATTTGTTCGCCAAACAAACACATCTAGCACTCTCATCTACATTTGAACCAAATAGTTTTGAAGAGGCCAACAAGGATGAATTTTGGAATAAGGCCATGGAGAAAGAATTGGATCAAACAGACAAGAATGACACTTGGGAATTGTTTCCAAGACCAAAGAATAAGAATGTGATTGGCACAAAGTGGGTATTCATAAACAAATTGAATGAAGATGGAAAGGTTACAAGGAACAAAGCTATATTGGTATGTAAAGGATACGCAGAGGTTGAAGGAATCGACTTTTAAGAGACATTTGCTCCAGTTGCCAAAATGGAACCAATTTGATTGCTCCTAGATTATGCATGCTCCAAGAATATTATAGTGTATCAGATGGACATGAAATAATCTTTTATGAACAAGAAACTTGAAGAAGACGTATACATTGAACAACCATAAGGATTTCAGTTGTCAGAGAAAACAGATTATGTGTGTAAGTTGAATAAGGCATTGTATGGTCTAAAATAGGCTCCTAGAGCATGGTATTCTAGATTGGATAAATATTTACAACAATTAGGGTTCAGAAAAGGAAGTGCAGACAAAAATCTCTACATCAAGGTAACTCAAGATAGCATTTTATTAATTGAAGTTTATGTTGATGATATTATTTTTGGAAGTATTGATCACAAGTTAAGCCATAAATTTGCAAAGGATATGAAGAATGAATTTGAAATGTCATTACTTGGAGAACTATCCCTCTTTTTGGGTCTTCAGATACATCAAGGAAACCAATAATTTTTTATTTCTCAAACTAAGTACATTAGAGAAATGCTAAAGAGGTTCAGAATGGAAGATTGCAAACCAGTTACTACTCATATGAAAACTAGTTACTACTCATATGCAAACCAGATAATGATTCAAAGTCTACAAACGAGAGGAAATACATGTCAATGATTGGTAGCTTACTATATGTGACAACATCCATATTAGATGTAATGTAAGAAGTTGGATAGGTGGCATGATTTCAAGAAACACCAAAGGAATCACATGTATTAGCAGTGAAGAGGATTTTCAGATATCTCAAAGGAACAATAGAGTTTGAATTATGGTATCCAAAAGGAAAGGATCTATCACTTATTGCCTACACAAATGCAGATTGTGCAGGTTGCATTGATTACCGACGAAGCACTAGTGGAGAAGTGTTCTACTTGGTTGAGTGTTTAGTATCATGGTTAACCAAGAAAAAATCATCAGTATCCTTATCTACATTCGAGGTAGAGTATATTGCAGTAGCAGCATGTTGTACACAGGTTCTATGGATGAAACAAACTCTGATAGATATACAGTTTGAGTATGATGCGCCCATTCCAATCTATTGTGATAATACAAGAGCCATCAGTATCTCAAAGAACTCAGTGATGCACTCCAAGACGAAGCACATTCCAATCAAGTATCACTTTCTCCACAAACATGTTGCATAGAAGAACATCATATTTGAATATGTGGGCACAAAAGAACAAGTGGAAGACATCTTCACAAAACCACTTCCATGGGAAGCTTTTGAGTATATTCGCTAGAGAATCAGAGTAATTTATACACCAAAATGAATGGTTTTAAATGATTATCTTATATGTCTTACATATACATGAGGAAGCACCATAAAGAGGATATTTTAGGTCGAGAGATCAGTTTTAGGACAGTTCAATTAGGGGGAGCAGCCTTGTATGGAAAAATACCTTTTTCATTGATGACAAAGGGGGAAAGATTTATGAGATGCAGAGCATAGAGGCATGGTTATAAGGGGAGCGATGGTCACATGAGTGATATGAATTTAGTATTGCATAAAAGTGTTGCCATCAATACCAAAGGGGGATATTCTTGATTTATTGGGTTGGTTGTCATTGATGTCAACCCTTGAAGAAAGTTCGGTAGAACAATGGTTTGGGTAATGGAACAAAGTTTGTTTTATGGATAATGGTATGAGTGTTGAGATATTTGTAGGTAAGACTATTCCATATGGATAATACATGTCATTCCATTTCCGGCGGTATGTGGAATGTCATATAACTCCTCATGGTTAGAGAGTTACGACCATGTGAAGTTGGAGAACCTTCATGAGTCATCTAGAAACCCCAAAAAGTCAAAGTGTTTGCAAAAGAAATTATTTAAATAATAAAGTTAATGGAGATCTCCCTAAAATAAGGAAAGTGGAATGCTACATGAAATTATAAATAAGAGGCAAGGCTCTCCCATTTAATCACACTTGAACACATTGAATATATTTTGTTGTGTAAGGCTTATTGCAAGTACTCATTGATACATATGAAGTTGTGAAAGTCTGAGGTAGTATGAAGGGTTGACAACGAAAGTTATGGAATTACAACGAATACTAAAAAAACCTAATTTCTGAGGCATACATGAGCTAGCAGCGTATTAAGGTGCGTACATACGCGAGATGAGAGTGTATTAGGGTGCATACATACGCAGGATGGAAGTGTATTAGGGTGGGTACATGTTGGTAAAGCCATGGAAACTTGAAAATATGAAGATGAAGAGGTTCTATATTCTGATATCAAGCTCCTGGGAAGGTCTACAATGCTCAGATACATCAGATCTATCCATTGGTTCAAAAGGTATGTCTTATTTCTATGAATAGTTGGATTTTGATGTATGCATAAGAAATGGTTATGGAAATTTGAGAATTCTCCCTAGAGAGACTAGTGCCTGCATGGGATCTTCTATATAAGTCAGATCTACAGAAATACAGTGTTGGTATATTTATCATTGATACTTCTTGTTGAGGAACATATTGTATTTCTAGGCATATGGCTAAGTTTTTTTGTGGTACATGGCTGAGATATTGTATTGGTTGATGTATTGAGAGTTTGAATATCAGAAATGGTTTGAAGTTTAGATTATGTGAGGTTTATTATGCTTGTTCATGATTACACACATTTATGGCACATGACTAGAGAGAGAAATAGATTTTTTGGGTAAAGGTTATGTATGAGGATGCATGCGCAGTGTACAAATACAATTTGGATACAGTGACAGGTTACAGATCTATGTGAAAGAAGTTACAAAAGGTTAGAAGTTATAAGAAGAAAGAAAACCCTAGTTTTTAGAAGGCAAATGTAGGTTGCATAACAGTTTGGTCACGTACATATGTGGGCTGCACAACAAATAGGGTGCATACATACGTGTGCTGTAGAAATACATGTCACATATCAGTTGTATTTTGGTTGATACATGTTGAGTTCAAGTACATGTTAATTCTAGGGTAGTAGTACAGGTTGGTTGCAGGTCAGTGGTATAGGTTAGCACAATTGTACAACACTATATCTCACAGTGATAGTGTGACAGTGGTTCCATCATTCTACTTATACGTCGGGGAGGTTGGACGGGCCAAGGACATGTGGTTGAATCCACCTTATGGTTTTAGTCGGAGATCATAGGGAATTTTATCCTCCTTTTGGTTGTAGCCAGAGAATTGGGGAGTTGGATCTTCCCTCAGGTTGTAGCCTGAGAAGCTAGGGGGTTGGAGCCTCCTTCCAGTTGCAGTTGGAAAAAAAAGTAAGCTGGTGCTTACAATGAACCTAATTCTTCAAGACATATAATAAAAAACATTTTTTTGTTTTCTCCCACTTTGGGTTTCCACGTAAAACATGGGTGTATTGTGTATGTGTGTGATTCAACATTTGTTCATTGATTATTTACTCTGCAACTATTGGATGATAATGCTACATTGATATAACACTTGCATTTTATTGTGAAAAATGATTAAATTTCTCTATTACTGATTCAACCCCCTCTTAGTAATCCAATATATATGTCGTATGCATAGGGATAAAATGTGCACTCTTCGTCAAAGTGTTAACTACCATGAAAATCAAGTCGTTCATCCTTGTCGTCAATGACAATCTAACAATGAAGTACATCGAAATGAACTCCCATTTTGATTCCAAAATAGCGTGTGGTTGTAGTAATCTTTTCAGATGTCTATGTTCATCCTCCATTTGCTAACATTTTAGAGAGCTCACTACATAGTTGACTATGTTCTCCTTCATTCCTTTCCATAAGAATAAGGGTTTAAGGTCTGCCCACATCTTTGTGACTCTAGGATGAGCCATGTACACTGCTCTATGGGCTTTGTTTAAGATAAAATTTCTCAATTCGTCATTGAGCGGTACATAAATATGGTTATTATATCTCATTAATCCATCGTTTTCCACAATAAATCCCTCAAACTTTGTTACGAACATGGTTTCTTGTTAGATAAATTCCTTAGCCTCCTTATACCAGTCATCATCCATTGTATAGTTACAATCCTTTCACAAAGATTCATCTAAATATGTATCACCAAAAATATGCATGGTCTCTGACTCAACGCATCAGCCACTCTGTTCATTGTTCCTTTTATGTAGGTAATCTCAAAATTGTACTCGCTAAGCAGTTCCGACCATTTCATTTTTCACGCATTCAAGTCACTTTGCATAAAAGTGTGTTGTAAACCACAATGGTCTATTTTTAGATCGAATTTTCATCCAATCAGGAAGTGTATCCATACTCTCAAGGAATACACAATGGCTAATAACTTCAAATCGTGTTTTGCATAGTTCTTCTCATGCTTTCTTAACTTTCGTGAGATGTAAGCGATCACTCAACCATCTTGCATCAAGAATCCGCCTAAGCCTTTTTTGGATGCATCGGTACATACCAAGAAGTCCTCATCCATGTCAAGGACCCTTAATATCAGTGTTGTGATCAACATCTCCTTGAGCCTTCGAAATGATTATGTGCATTTCTCAGTCCACACAAACTTCTTGTTCTTCTTTTGCAATTCTGTAATCGGATTTGCTATCTTTGAAAATACCTCGACGAACTGTCGATAATATCTTGTTAAACCGATGAAGTTGTGTACTTCGGGTACATTCATCGGAGTGGGTTATTTCATAATTTCATCTACCTTCGTTGGATCCACAATGATACCTTCACCGAATATGACATGCCCTAAATAATGAATCTTCGATTGATAAAAAGAGCATTTCGATAGTTTCCCAAATAATTTGTTCTCTCATAAACACTGTAGTACCCAACGCAAATGTTCGTCGTGTTCCTCCACTGTCTGAGAATATATCAAAATATCATCAATGAACACTTGAACAAAATTGTCCAAGTATTCCCAAAACAACCCATTCATCAAGCTCATGAATACCCATAGGGAATTTATCAGTCCAAACGGTAAAACAATAAACTCGTAATGTCCAAATCTCGTCTTGAATACGGTCTTAAGAATATAGTGATACCCTAATCTCAATTCGATATTAGAAACCACCATTGTTCCCTTCATTTGATCAAACAAATTATATATTCTCAGCAACAGATATTGGTTCTTGATCATTCCCTTGTTCAATTGATGGTAGTCAATGTAGAGTCTCCATGACCCATCATTCTTTCATATGAAAATAATAGGTGCACCCCAAGGCGAACCACTTGGACGTATAAGTCCTACGTTGAACAACTCATTCAATTACATTTTCAACTCCTATAACTCATGGGTCGACATCTGGTAAGACATTATTTCTATCAGTTCATTTCCCGGTTTTAGGTATATGGTAAATTCCAATTCCCTCTCAGTCGACAACCATGGTAACTCCTTTAGTTATACGTCTGAAAATTATCGTACTACTGGAAGGTTTTATAGTCCTTCCGTCACTCCCTTTTCATTCAACACAAGTACCACATATAGATTGAATCCCTTGGGCATGCTCTTCTGTAGTTGTAGGGAAGAGATGAACCTTAGGGAAAATCCTTGGTTTCTTCCTAGAATCACTTGTATTTTTCCCTCATCATCAATCAAACTCAACTATTTCGTCTTATAGTTGAGTATCGCCTCATGCGATTTAAACCAGTCCATAATGATTATGATGCCATAAGATCCTAATATCATGATGTACAGGTTGGCCTTCGTGAAAAAATCTCTCAGGTTAACGATACAATTTGTAACCCTTCCTCCAACCTTCTGCTTGGCTCCCAAATCCATTTCCATGTATCTAAACTCATCATGTTCGACTGCCTTTACCTTAATTTGTTTTAGCATTGCCCCAAAAATAAAACTCTATGTAGCACCTGGATCTATCAAAATACTAAATTTCTGGTCAACGATAGTACCTGAAATCTCGATCATGATAGACTAGTGCTCAGCCTGGAGGTTATTCACCACTGCATGAATCTGATGGTCCTTGCCCAAATCTCTGACTATAGTGTGTCCAACTGACCTGGCTTCTCTGGCCCTATTAACTTGGAAATTAGGCTGGTAATGTGGCTCTCCACATGTCCAACACCCAGTCTTCATTCCAGTACTCAAGGTCCCCAAAGTAGAAACTGATGACCCATCAGCCTAGAACCATGCTCTGTTCTGTTGAACATGACTAAACTATTGTTGTTGTGGATGATGATGTTTCTGGTGTTGTGGTCCTCTTTAGGGAGTCCATTGTTGAGGCGTGAGTCACGATGGTGTCGTGAATGTGGATCCTATCGGAGTGCCTCAATACCCTAGTGAATGTCTAGATGGAGTTTGATGCTACTACGCACCAAATGTCGCTTTTCCCATCCATCTTGCAAGAGTCCTACTCTGACCCCCACTGATCAGTTCTTCCTCAATTATGAGGGCCTTTTGGACAACGTCTGCAACTTCTAAAGCATTAGAATCCTCACTTTCACACAAATGATGACATTAAGGTTGAACATGAACTTGTTGAATTTAATCTTCTTGGTGTTGAAATACATAGCATACCGAAGAAGCTCCATGAAACAAGCCTCATACTCAGGAACCGTATGACCTTCCAGTCATAAGGCGTTGAACTCATTGATCTAATGCTTGATGAATTCCTCAGACAGATACCTCTCTCGAAACCTCTCCTCGAACAATTTCTATGACAAGTCTTTGAAGACCATGTTCATTTGTGGTAGGAGCATATTCCACCATAGAAGAGAACTCCCCTTCAGTTGAAATATGGTGCAAATGGCCACCTAGGGCACGTCCGCTCTCACCAGGACCTTCTCTTTCCTCGACCCGAAGAGCTGAATTGCTCTTCAAATTCCTATCGGAAGTTCTCGGCACCCACAGGATGCTCTACCGACAATCCCCCTTGGGTCTATCGGGAAATCAGGCCTCACTGGATTGCGAGTCCTTAAAACAACAGAATCGGGTCTGACCAATCCCCGAATCCTGATGGTCTCTCACCCACGGCTTCTTTACTCCTTCCACTAACTCCTTTTCCACACGACCTGTCGGCCCACGGGACCAAGCCCCTTTTCTCTTATCGGAACNGCCACCTGTCCCCCCTTTTCTCTATGCTCTGGGGCCCACACGCTAATTGATGGTTTACACGATATCGCCTCTCGAGACCTCGTAAATGTGAACGCTAATTTTTGCGGCTCCAACTCGCGAATCTCCAAGTTCACGATATGCCGATGCCACCTGTCCTCCACTCGGCCCTGTGGGTGCATGGTTATCGCATTTTGGAATTTCGGAACTCCTCCTGCAACGATTCTCACGACACCGATAATCCCGAAAGTCCGATCTCCGATGCACGTGAGGACTAGCCCTTCCACGTCACCACTTCCTCCCGCGTTATCGGGTGTCGCAAGATCGCGATTTCAAATGCATCGATTCCTTGGTAGGTGGAAACTCCGAATGTCGAATCCCGACTCTCCGGATTACTGACACGTATCCAGTCTGGGATCTACGGCTATAATCTTTTCAGAAAGTCGCGAGTCGCGATTTCTCCCTATGAGAATTCTATGACCCTGGAGACTATGATTCTCCGATGAGCCAAATTTCGATGAGTTATGGCTCCTTCCCTATGCGCTAAGGCTTAAACCATGCGCAACTTCCCTGAGATCTGACGGTTGTCGAGACTTCTCTAATCTTCCCCGCGAATCCTGACCGTCGATTCCTCCTTTTTGGAGATTCCTCGAAAATGACTAAGTATTCCTTCTCACTCTTTGTCTCCAAACCCTGCACTTGAAGCTCATTCTTAAAACGTCCACGCACAACTTCCAGTGCTCCCCTTTGACGATACCACAAAGGTGCTACACCTCCTGAGCTTTCCTTCAACTCTGATTCTTCAGAGGAACCTGCGCGTAACCCTTGCGCTTGATATTCAACCACCTTAAGTGTTGAATACTTCAGACTCTGTGCAAATCTTGCAGGAACAGTCTTTAGCTTCCTTTTCTCAGATTAACAACTGAGATCTCTTCCTTCAACTTGCATACTCTTTGCATGGCTGCAACGACCCACTTCCACTTCTGGGCAAACAAGAACAAAAGTTAAACTATCGAGCCCTCATCAACGCACTCCCTGCAGATGAATTCAACTGCACTCCTTGCAGGAATCTCCTGGCTCAGATAGAGAAACAATTGAAACTTATTCTCTCCTAGGCTTCAGTTTAAAACCTAAAATCACATGCACAACGTATACAAAGAAAATGCATACCCAGAAAACAAACATTCATGAGAACATAAACAATCTACACAAAGAAAACAACATCAGCCATGAAATTGAATCAGAACTTCATTCTATTAATTCAACATCTATACATGGGTGTTCTTCACAGATTTCTCTGCTTGCTCTTCTCTTCTGAATGCTTCTGAATAATGTTACAATGATACAATGAGGGTGTCTATATCCGTTTTCCCTCCTTCCATCTAAAACTGTCTAATCTGGAAATAAAATCCTATCTACCTGCATTAAATCTATTAAATGCCTCCTATCTATTTCAGACAAGAGCGTATGGCTCGAGGTATGATACAACATACAAAAGGTTCTTTCATGAATGCATCATTTATACATTGGCGCATCATCTTGAATGAAAATTCAAAAAGTTTCGGCTGGCTTGTCCAGCTGTCCATTGTCTTCCACGCTGGCCCGCTTGCTGAGTTGGCGATGCTCCTGCATCATACTCCTCGGCTTGAAAATTTTCATGGGCTCCTGTCCATGAGCTCCTGCACGATCTGTCCATGCTTTTGAATAAATGATTCTATCTCCCAGCTGGCATATTCCACTGGGTGATTCTTCCATTTCACCAGATACTCAAAGTATTGCTTCGGTCTTGTCTTTTTACTGACTCTTTTGTCAAGTATACGCTCCATCTGTGGCCTTTCTGCCATCGACATCTGCTTCTGCCACTGAATTTGTGGTTTTTCATCACTTCCATCTCCTGCTTCCTCAGCCTTATAGGGATATAAGTCTGAGACATTAAATGTCGGAGATATTTCGATCTCATCCGACAACTCAATTTCATAAGCATTTTCTCCCAACTTCTTCAGGAATCTGCATGGCCCAATTTTCTTCATCTTTAGCTTATTGTATGTTCCCCTTGGGAACCTTTCCTTCCTCATATGTGCCAGAACTAGATCACCAACTTCTAATTGAAGTTGTCTCCTATGATGATCCACTCTGCACTTATATTCTTGGTTCGACTCCAGCAATCGCTGCTTCACTCTGCTATGAAGATCTTGCATCGCCTCTGCGAACTCTTCAGCGCTTGCGCTCTTAGTCATTATCTGCTCTGAATCCCTCATTTCAGATACTCCTCTTGCCTACCTACCATATACAATCTCAAATGGACTCTTTCCTGTGCTTCTGTTCACTGAATCGTTGTACGCAAACTCTGCCTGCGGAAAAACGTTATCCCAGCTGCTATGGTGCTCTGTCACCAGGATTCTTAATAAGTCTCCTAGGCTTCTATTCACCACCTCTGTTTGCCCATCCGTTTGAGGATGATAGGCTGAACTAAATATCAAGTCAGTTCCCATCTTCTTCTAGAGTGTCCTCCAGAAATGTCCAATGAACTTCGTATCCCTGTCTGATACTATACTTCTGGGTAAACCATGAAGTCTAACGATCTCCTTGAAGAACAAGTTTGCGATATGAGTCGCATCGTTGGTCTTCTGGCATGGAATAAAATGTGCCATTTTGGAAAACCTGTCAACCATGACAAAGATCGAATCATGTCCTCTTTGCGTCCTAGGCAATCCTAATACGAAATCCATGATTATGGCCTCCCATGGCCCTTCTGGTATGGGCAATGGCTGATAGAATCCTGCATTTTGTTTCCTGCCCTTTGAATGCTGGCAAATTATGCACCTGTCAACAAACTTCTTGACATCTGTGCGCATCTTCGGCCAGAAGTATGCTTCGCTCAGCTTTGCAAATGTCTTTTCGTGGCCAAAATGCCCTGCTAATCCACCACTATGCTTTTCTTTTAGAATATTCTCCCTCATGGAGCAATGTGGAATGCATAACTAATTTCCTCTGAATAACAGTCCATTCTGGATCATGTAATCCATCCATGGGGTTCTATCTCTGAGAACTGGATTCTCAGTTGCCTCATATGCCTCTGCAAAATCAGCATCACCTGCATACATGTCCTTAAGGTTTTCAAAACCCAATGTCTTGACTCTAAACTCCTGCAGCAACAAACACTTCCTGCTCAAAGCATCAACCACTTTGTTAGCAGTCCCTGAAATGTGTTTAATTACAAATGTAAAATTCTGCATATACTCTACCCATTTAGCATGTTTCTGATTCAACTTCTCTTGTTGAGTCACAAACTGTAATGCATGATTATCACTATACAATACAAACTCCTTTGGGATCAAGTAATGCCTCCACTTCTTTAACGCCTGTATGATAGCATAAAACTCTTTATCATACGTGGAGTACTTCACCTTTTCCTCATCCAGCTTCTCGCTGAAATATGCGATTGGTCTGTCCTCCTGGCTCAAGACCGCTCCTATGGCAAAGCCACTTGCATCGCATTTTACTTGGAATACCTTTGCAAAATCCGGCAACACCAAAACCGGTTGTTCGGTGATCTTCCGCTTCAATAGCTTGAAGCTCTTCTCTGCCTCTTCAGTCCAATGAAAATATTTATGTCTTTTCTTGACAGTATCCATCATTGTTGTGCTAATTCCACTGAAATTCCTGATGAATTTTATGTAGAAACTAGCCAATCCATGAAAACTTCTCACCTCAAAAACATTTCTTGGTGATGGCCAATTTTCAATCACCTACACTTTACTTGGATCCATCTTCAATTCATTTTCCGATACGACAAACCCCAAGTAAATGAGTTCAGTCTTCATAAATGAAGATTTCCTCATATTGACCAACAACTTCTCCTGCTGTAGCTTCCTCATTACTGCAACTAAATGCTTCAGATGTTCTTCTTTTGTTTTGCTGAAAATTAATATGTCATCTAAATAAACAATGACAAAATTACCAATGAACTCCTTCAGCACTTCATTCATCAAACTCATGAATGTACTCGGTGCATTCGTCAAACCAGATGGCATGACTAGCCATTCGTACAACCCTTCATTGGTTTTGAAGGTTGTCTTCCACTCATCGCCTTCCCTCATGCG
>SNQJ01S0041035.1:0-31622 GCA_010110895.2 Picea sitchensis
TCATCTTGTACTTGAACATTTAAGTGGGGTAAAAGGAGGTTTCCCCCTCGAAGAGGATTATTATATGAAATTATCTCTTTTTCAAGGTGTTGAGTACTTTTCCTGAGGTTTTTCTATGCTATATTGATGTTTGGTTCTTAACACCAACCCCCTGGTTTCTCAGGCTACAACTTGGGGGAAGCTCCAACTCCCCAATTCTCTGGCTACAACCATAAGGAGGCTAAATCCCCCTATGTTCTCTAGCTACAACCACCTGTCCTTGCCTCGTCCAACTGCCTTGAAGTAGAAGTAGAATGATGGAACCACTGTCAACCTGTCACTGTGAGATATACTACAGTACAACTGCATCAACCTATACCACTGCCCTGTATCCAATCTGTACAACTGCCCTGTAATCAAACCGTACCTAAACTAAACATGTATCTACAAAATACATAAGATATGTGACCTGTAGTGATGCAGCTTGCGTATGTACGTACCCTATCTGTTATGCAGCCCACAAATGCCTTCTGAAACTAGCATTTCCTTTCACTTGAAAACTTTTGACCCTCTGTAACTTCTTTCACATAGATCTGTAACCTGTCACTGTATCCAGACTGTAACTATACCCTATGCATGCATCCTCATACATAACCTCTACTCAAGGAAAGTATGTCTCTCTCTAGTCATGTGCCATATAGGTATGTGTAATCATGAACAAGTATAATATCCCTCACATGATCTTAGTCATCAACCCCTTTCTGATATTCAATTTCTCAATACATCAATAAATACAAGATCTCAACCATGTACCATAAAAACTCTTAGCCATATGCCAAGAAATACAAGATGTGCCTCAACAAGAAGTATCAATGATAAATATACCAACACTATATTTATGTAGATATGACTTATACAAAAGATCCCATGTAGCCACTAGTCTCTCTAGGGAGAATCCTCAAATCTCCATTGCCATTCCTCATGCATACATCAAAATCCAACTATTCATAGAAATAAGACATACCTTTTGAACCAATGGATGGATCTGATGTATATGAGCACTCTATTCTTAGGAGCTTGATCTCAGAATCTAGAACCTCTGCACCTTCATCTTCTCAAGTTTCAGGGATTTATCAACATGTACTCACCCTATAAACAGTCAGACCGCGTACATACTCACCCTATACACAACCAGTCTGCGTATACCTTCAATGTATACACACCCTATACATAGAAAACCCGCATATGCCTCGGAAAATAGGGTTTTCTGTGAATCCAAGAATTTCGCCGTCAACCCTTCATGCTACCTCAAACATTCGCCACTTCATATGTATCCACAACTATTTACAAGAAGATTTACACAAGAAAATAGATATAAAATATGTACAAGTGTGTTATTAATGAGTGAGCTTTACCTCTTATTTATATCTTCATGTAGCATTACACTTTCCTTATTTTAGGGCTTCTTCATTTAAAATAAATTCTTTTGCAACACTTTGACCCTTGGGGGATTCTATAAGACTCGTGAGGGGTTCTCCAAATTCATATGGTCATAAATATCTAACTTTGAGGAGTTATGTGACGTTCCACATACCACCGGAAATGGCATGACAAGCACTATCCATCTAGGATATTTTCCCTGACAAATTCACTATCCTTTAACTCATTATTCCAGAATTAAGCATGGGTTATCTTACTCCACAAAGAGTCTTCCCATGAGGGCTTTCACCACAAGGGGAACACTTTGGAGTTCATCCATATTTACTTCTTATAAACCATGATGAGACAATAATGAGTCATCTTTACATAAAAAAATATAGGGTCCATTACCCAAACCTTTATGTTGCGGGGCTTTCTTCAAGGGTTGACATCATTGAAAACCAACCTTAATAAACACTCACATTCTCTTCCATATTCTACAAAAAATTATCTAGATCTGAGGTACCATCGTATACTGGGTGTTCTCTAACTTCGGTCGCAACCCATCTGGTCATTTTGACAATTGCGCATCTTCTTGAGAATCTTTTGTGCGAACCTTGTTGCCAACTATCAAAATCTAGTTCTGAATCTTTGTCTATTGACTGTATACTTCTCCAACTTACTGATCCATTAGCAGTAGGGTTTATATAATCATTTCTTGTCCCCATTGTTACAGTGTACAACTGGTTTAGGTCTTCTCCATCCATATTATTGTCTGTTGGTTCTGTGAACCTGGGTCCTACATATGGATCCAAAGGTTGAACTACCTTGATTTCCCCAGCTTAAAAAGTCATGGTATATTTCTTTAAATCGATTACTGCATAATTTTCATAGGCCCAATTGATGCCAAGTAGTGTAGGGTAGGGGTCTTTTTTTCCCATGATCTTAATGACTTCAAAGTCAACTACTGTTTTTACTCCTGGTACATCGATTTCCACGTTCTACGACCTTCCTATGGGGAAGATACAATATTGATTTTCCATCCTTAACTGAATTGGGGAGTATGTCAGTCTCATTTTTCCAAAGGCTGCCCATGTCTTCTTAGGCAAAATGTTCACATTTGACCCTAGGCCCAACATGACATCCTTAATTTCAAAGTCGTCCAACTGGGCTACTAGTCAAAATTCGTTTTTGGATCATACTTTTTCTTCGTTGCACTCACTGAGTATTCTTCTTAGGAAGGTTATCCCTTATCCTTGCTTCTGAGGATTCATCATTCCCTAAGACTAGGTACAATGAATTGCACAACTTTTTTGTTAGTTCGTCATTCCCTAGAATGTCAGAGAATAATTGAAACCAAAGATCAACTGCGTTCTGGGGTTTCTCAGACTATCTTGGTATGACTACAGGGTTTCTGGGTGCAGGGGGTGAAGCAAAGACTTGTGCCATCTTAGGGGTAAACAGTCGGCTGGGGGGGGGGTTCTCTTGCATTTCATGACTAGGAATATTTTGGAATACTTCTATGGCATATTTAAAGAACAAATTTTTCTTTAGGGGGTCATACATGTCTCCCTTAGGTGTTGCTTTCTGGATCTGAGGTAGAGTATCAACATCAGCTCTTGTCCTCTCTCCTCTTTGAGTAATGATATTAAGGTTGGGCAATTGTCCTTTATAAATCCTCTTGATATTTGAGATGATAAGGTGAGTTCCTCTTTGTCATACTCTGTCTTCCCACTTTGCAATTAACTCTGGATAGTCTTCAGTTGCGTGTCCGTTAGTTCTGTAGTGAGAGAACCATGGTCACCTTGGATGAGCACAATCTCTGGCCAAGTGACCTTTTTCATCACAGTTATAACATCTACTTGGTCCTCTTCCTCTAGTTCTTCCTCCTCAGAAGTTTCCTCCAACTCCACCTCCTCGACCTCTTCCTGCATGAGGGTTTTCATTCACCCTAAATTTTGTACTGTCTAACTTGTTTGCAAGTGTGTCCAACACTCTACATTGATTGGTAGCATGTCTGGTAGATGCACATAACTCGCAGTGGACCGTATTTGGTACTGTTGAATATTTCTGCATGATGGGGCACTATCTTGGCCCATGGTCGTGGATTTGACAGATTTCGTAATATTCTGTTGTGGGTTCTGCTTGGCTTCCTGGGAAAGCATGATATGGCGTAGGGTTACAGAATGATGAATTCGTCGACACTTATGAAACTCCTCTCGGGGGTCTCGGTGGGGTTACCATCAAATTCTGAGGAGGTCCCAGTCCCCTCATTCTCAGACATTCATTCACTAGATGACCTTCCGTATAACATCCAGTGCACCAAACTTGTGGTCATCTTGGTCTGGGTATCGTCAACTCCTGAATATTTTTGGTCAGTGTAGATATCTACCCTTGTAGTTGCACCAGATTCACATCTATTGGGGGTTGGGTTTCTCTCAGGATCCTGGGGTATCCCACCATGGATTCAATCTTCATCGATTTTTCCAAGGCACCTGTTAACGTGGCTATTCGTTGTTGCAATAGCAGAATCTGAGTCAGAGGCAGCAACCCCTGAATGTACCACTCCCTTTAATTTTCTTCGTGTATTTGATGTGCCAACCTCCCTATGGAATCTTTAAACTTTTGTATGTACTCCCAGGATGATTGGCCTTCCCTCTACTGGATCTCGCGCAACTTATAAAGAGAATGGTTTTTTGACTGGGGTAGTTTGAATTTGACTATAAACCTCGTCTGCACCTGTTCAAGTGTGAACGCTTGACCTTGCGTCCTTGGCACTCCTGGTTCAATGATATTCATGTATCACTTGAGAGCATAACCTCTCAAGGTAGTCTAGAACTTGACTAGCTTATTCACATCCGAAGTTCCTATGGATCTCTAGATTGCTTTGCACATGAACCAATGCTGCTCAACGTCTTCATCTCCCTTTCCCCAAAATTCTGGGTATCGGGCAATCGAACCTCGAACATAGTTGGCCACTGCTGACCCTGTTGTTCATATCAATGTGAACCCTAATGATCCCGCTTGTGATCTACCAGGAGATCCCAATATCCTCTCTGTACCCGCACTTCCTTGTTGTGATTGACTAACTAATTGTATTGGAACAAAACTAGCATGAGAAGGTAGTATCGAGCTTACTACTTGTATAGAAGGCACTTGGGGTATGGGTGATTTGAGGCTGGCGCCACTAGATTCGGGGCGGTTTTCTTTGATCTGGGGGGTCCCATTAGCTTCCATTGGGGTGATCTCTTCGGCCGGATCTCCGATCTCTCCTGTTATAGGGGCTAAATCTTCTCTTTCTCCTCCAAGATTCATGTCGACTTCCTCCTCTCTTACATCTATACTCTCTTCTTCTCATCCCACTTCCTAGGGACTTCTTTCTCTCCTTGCTTATCTCTCATTTAATCTTTGACTGTCCATTCATTCCTGTCTTCTCATCTTCTGCAGTTCTTCCATCTGTCTTTCCTCTACTTCTCCCACTCTGCCTTCCTTTCTCAAATTTTCAGATTGTCTTGCGGCGTTCTTGATCTTTTTGCGCCACCACCTCTCAACTATGGTAGATCTCTTCAAGGCTCACTCATCTCTTGAATCCATTTCTTGTTGTTTCCCCCCCATTTTTCAAAGAACCCTTCCCCTCTCTCATGCCATGACTCACACCTCGTCTCTCCCTACCCCAATCGAGGGTGTTTACGCTGCCATATCAGTTAGGGACATAATCAAAATCCCTTCCTCTATCAAGAAAACCTTAATCCACAAGGGTATTTCTCTCAACAGTTTTCCCCTTGCTCCTTTCTTGAAAATTTCCTCTTCCGAAAAAAAATACTAGTGGTTCTCAGCTGCAAATTCGATTATATATCCCTCCAGCGTGGTGCTAACCCAAAAATCCACATCTTGTGTAATTGGGCAATCCAACCTCTGGAGTGTTGCTAGATTTTCGGTATCCTACACACAGATCTTATTCCCNCCCCCCCTGGAATTCTGGAGCTTCTTGGAGCCTCTTTATCCTGTGAAAAAATTCTTCCAGGAATTTAACCCAAAAAATATCATACTGGTCACTTGGACTTTCTGAGTAAAATATTTCTTCGTGAGTGTTTTCCACTGACTTTATCCTTAGTTTCGCTTCTTTCCATATGAATGTGTCGCATCTCCTTTACCACCATTGATCAATGCCAGATCTATGGATTGGCAACAACATTCTCCCTATAGGTTCCCTTTTAACACAGGTCCCAAAAACATAACCATTTTTTTTGGCATGAATTTGATCAGACCAGGGTTCTTTTCAGGTTACCAACAAAAGGCACCATGTAGTCTAGAGCACTGGCATTTTCATCTCCTCTGAAGATAAGAATTATCACCCGAAGTGTTGCTGAGACAGATAGATAGGGAAGGGTAGGGAGAAGACTAAAGAGGATCCATAGAGCAGTAAGAACTCATTCATGTTCTTGTGCAAGAGACATTAACAGATCTGAAGCACATAAATGAAAGAATCCAACCTACTTATGTTGCGAGAAAGCATTTAAATGGTGAACCATCAAATAGAACTCATAAACCATAAGGAAATACTGTAATTCATAAGTAAGGATAGAAAGATGCAACATATCTTGAAATTTGGTCCTACTTCATGTTATCTTTTGGATCTTTCTCTCATTACAGTCTCATAATTACACAACAAGGCTCCTTACAGACTCTTGGCTCTGGACTCATGCCACATAGCTCTAATTCTCCAACTAATAAGTCCAATTCATTACAAAATCAACATTTTCTACTTCTGACTCACAAAAATTATCAACAGCTAATCCCAAAATCTGGGCAACTCTGACCAACTTGACTCAACTCATCTAACCAACTTATGAACTAATGAACCGACTAGTGAGCGAACGAGCCAATGAACAGGCGAACAAACCATTTAACAATTGTGTTCGGTCCTATATATAGCTGGGTTGTGTCTTCCTTATCAGTTTGCATGATTTCTTGTTCTGTTGCAACTGTTTATTGCTTTGCTGGTGTTGCACTTACTTCCACAACTTCTTTATGTTTCTCTTTCTCCCGACCTATGATGGATTTTGTGCAACTCGTGCTTGGTCAAAACTTTGCGCACTTCTTTCTCAAAAATGAAGGGCCCAACAACACATCACTCCAACAAAAGAGAGAAGTTGAAGGCAAAGTATAAGAGTCTCTGAAGAACAAATACATGAATGAGGAGAGAGCTGAGACAACAATAAAGGAAAAGTATGAGGTAGAGAGCATGGTGAAGAAAACCCAAGCAACAGTCCAAAAGTTGTATAAAGCCATTCCAAAAGTTCCCATATTAGTCGAAGCAACTATAGAGGAACACGTGCAGAGGATCAATGAAGTCACTAAGGGATTCCGATCGCAGTTAAAATATTTCAACCTAAGGATCATACCAGGAGCACCACTATAGGTCTGCGAAGGAAGAATGAGAATAAAAACAACTTCAATTTCCCACATTAAGAATATTGAGGGTGAATACGGGAAACTCTACAAGGAGAATGCGCATGTGTGGATAGAGTTGATAGAAGACCCATATATGAAGGCCGTAGAAGCCAATCTAAGAGAGGTGCAAGAACATCCACAACAAGAAAAAAAAAGGGAGGCTACATTACCACCAATAGTGTCCATGTCAACCATTCTGGATCAATGACATGCAAAAATAGAAGTGGAGAAAATGAGGTATCAACAAAATATCCCGCAATAGAGACTAGGACCACTGAAAGAAGAGGAAGTGCAGGTAATTTGAGAGTTGGCTATGGTGTAGGGAATGGTCAATCAAGAAGCGATGGAAGCGACAGAGGTTGCAGTCATCAAAGAGGTAGAGGGGGTCAAGGTAGCCTCTCAAAACTTCATTTTGGCATGAAGAAGCATGAAAAAGTCCTGAGTGTCTCAGGATGAACCATAGGTGAGTGTTGGGGGCATATTGGAAAGGATTTCTAGAAAGAAGTTTTTGTATTTTTGAGGAAAAATGAGTGCGTAGAGGAAAAATGAGAGATAGAGAGCACGCATCTAAGGTGCATCCAGGAGGAAAGGGAACAAAAGGATGAAAGTGCATAGAATGAAGAGAATGCACATCTCTAAGAATAAATATATAAGAATAAATCAAGGAAATAAATCATAATAGGAAAATGAAAACCCGACATCCCAAAAATAGAAGGACAGCAGGAAAAATGACATGAAGGCTAAAAAATAGAAGAAAGACATCAAACAACCAGTTATTTGAGCTATCCATGCATTGTAATGGGATATTTTTGGGATGAATAGATTAGGGTTTTTAGCCCTATATTTTGATATAAATATGTAACGGGTTGGGAGATGTTCAACTTGGTTTGATTCAGTTAATTGGTTCAACGAGGTATTATCCTGATAAAGTTCGATTATGATAGATTAGTTTATGTTACAATATTTTTGATATTGAGTCGAGACATATTGAATGTAACAATCAAAGGTTGATAAGAATGAACAAAAAAAAGATAGATATATGTTACATAATCTCACATTGTCTATGTTTCTATGTTTGATTATGAAAACTATTTTAATGGATCATAGAATAGATTTAATTGATATTTAAAGAATGGTGCAATGATTCATGACTGTGACAGTAACAAATACATAGAGTAAACTGGAATATGTTAGGTATATAAATATGAACCATGGGTAAGTTAATAACAAGACATAATCGAATTGTGTGCATAACACACTAAGGAAGAATGAACTGAATGTCTGCTTCCCATTCCCTTACCACTGCAGAAGCCCGGTTCTTGCAATCCCCATAGATACCTCAGGTGAGACTTCATCTATGAAAGTAGGTGATGCCGAAGGGGTGGGTGTCTGGTGGGTTTTGTTGATCTTAGATAACCCAAACCTTGGGTCTTACAACCCATGCCTAGAATAGCACCAACACACATCTTAGAAGACATCCATGGACTAGTGTAAATTATTTATTTAAATATAAATATCAGAACAAACGTGAAATCTTAAGTAGGGATGAAAAAGTAAGTACTCACAAACTTTGCGATCAACCCATTTATTCCTCGTCGTCCTGTCTTATGTGATGAATGGGTTCCACTTTTTTCCTTTCCGCAACAAAATAATTGAAAATTAATATTTCATGCGATAGTTAAATTTGATGTACATAAAAGAATAAATGAATGATTGCATACCTCTAATGCACATTGTTGTTGGGACGACTTCTACTGTGATGCATTTATGTTCATTTCTTTACCATCTCCTTGTACACTTTTGTGGACATCCCTACCAACATGTATTAATTTTCCCCTTGTCTATCCCTTGGAATTTGCTTAATCTTCCTGAAAAATCAAAAGCATAATAATTTTTTTAAATCAACATGAAAGTAAATATAGGAAAAAAATTAATTTGGTAATTTTGGGGACATATTATAGAAAAACATGTTTACTAATAATACTTTTTAAATGATTCTTCTTTGTTATTGGAAGTTTTTTCTATTGCAAGTCTTATGGGTCTCATTGACCATTGCTCGAGAAACGCTTCCTGTAGTTTATATATAACACAATCCTTGAAGTCATTGGGTTGAATTTTGTATTGTAAGTGGAAATTACGTCTAACATTCTTTCCATTATATCCCTCAAAGTTTTGTAAAACAATTCCCTCCTCTTGTTAAGTTCTAGCGTGACTCTAGATGAATTGTGGACCAAGTCATAATCATTTAAATTCTTCATAATTTTTATCTTATCAGGACGACATTCTGTTACGTAGCTGTCAATCCCTACACAACATTAAAAAATGTGAAATCAAGTGTTTAAAACATGTTAGTGATTAATGTTAAGAAATTATTTTTAGTAAAAAGTCAAAGAAAAACTTCATGTTGATTACCTTTTGATCTACTCAATTCCTCTCTTTGCAACATTTCCATAAATATTTTACACTCTTTTTCACTTAGATTGTGAATAATCTTATCGAGTTTCTTCAATTTTTTTCTTAGTATGACATGCCTTAACCAATACACATCATCAATTTAAACCTATAGATAATTCAAATACATTAAATTTTTAATAAAATTTAAAGAACTTCCCTTATTCTCTTGTTGGGATGAGCTACCATCGTGCTTGCTGCAACAAGTTGTTTTCATTAAATTTCTATCAGCCATATTCTATTAAAAAACGAAGCCAATCATCAGATATAAAAATTATGAAATATATTTTACATAATAAGATTTTGGTACATATAATAAAATAGTATGTGCAAGTGCGTTAAGAATATGTACACGCATTGGTATATGATGACCATTCTCTTGCAAAATTGAAAACATTTTGTTTACAAATTGTTATATTCATGTGGTGCTCCATAAACTAATAGAAGCATCAATTCCTCATTAATGTTTATTTCACACCCTCGAACCTGTGAATTTTTTTAAAACATGACACTTTCAATATTAAAAAAAATGTTATTTTCATTTTCAACTCAGTGGTGTTGTTGGTAAGAATACGCACACCAGTTCTCTATTCTTGTACAGTGCACACTACTAACCACGGAAGTGTTTTTTTTAAAGAAAACTAGCAACAACAAGGTTGAGATCTGTTATAACAAGATTTGCCTCACCCCATGCAATCTTGCACAAAAGGCCTTTTTCCATTTCCCTATGCATAATTGAAGTCCCTTTTTGAAAATCCAAGAGCTAAAAATATACTTTTTCCACATATATGCGCCCTACATACTATACAACATGCATATATGTAGGTTGCACCACTGCATCCCGCGTACATCGGGCAGTGTGCCCAAAATTGAAAAATGGTGTCAGGTTTCCATGTCACGTCATGAGATCAATGATCCTTGGCCTTCCATATATTGGAAACATTCTGACTCGGACCTTTAGTTCCACTTGAAGGCTATAAATGGGCCAAATCCAAGCTATGGAAAAGAGGAGAAAGAATTCAACTTTTAGAGCAAAGTTACTCTAGAGAAATTATTCACTTCACATTGATTTTTCATCCCTTTGTCCTTTAATTCTGAACACATTGTTTAGCCCCAAATCTCTTCTCTTACTGATTGCGAACTTCATTGTCTCTCTTATATGATCTTGAATTTGGTGGATTATTGAAGTGGTGGAGGCCCAATTGGAAGGAAATTAGTTTCTCGGTTCCGAACCATGTCGAAACAGATGTCTATAACTCATTCACTTCTATTGATTATATATTAATAGAAATACTATTTTCTCGTCCAATTAATATCTTGAAAATATTTGAATTATTATTCCATGGACGTATTTATTCTGAATATTGATGGATTATGCTATCAAATGTACTAACATCATATATTATCACCATTTGCTTGCGTTGCTTGGTTCTTGAGGACTAGTTGCAGGTATATTTATTTGGGTCAAGTTCTCAACGATGGACTTCATCGAATGCATGGACAAGGTAGGCCTTCTATCTTGTCTTGCTAACATATTTGTCTATATAGCATACTTGAGATTAGAGTTGATTTCTGCAGTCATTTCTGTCTATTGTGGTTTACCCCTAGCCATAGATATATTTTCCTCATAACAAGATCCAATTGAGAGAGCGGTCCCATTGCAATGGATACTAAATGTCCCATATACAAGTAAAGAAATCCTATAAAAATATGTTTCTTAAAAAAACATATTATTGTGAAATATAGAGAGGGAAACCAAGAGAAACAACAAGGAATCCAAAGTTAACTATGAAACCCTTTTATTTTTTTTGAGAATGCACTGAAAATTGTTTGAATTAAATAGGGGAAATAATGAGATGATAAATAGAATGAAATCACATACCTGAAATTTCTCCTCTAAAGATTTGTATGTGACCTATAGTGATCCCTTACAAATTTGTTTCTTCAAAAAAAACTACCCACTCCAAAGTATTTGTAGGTAAATATCTCTTGCAAAAATTGCCCCTCTAAAATTTAGCAAAATAATGAAATCATTATTAGGGTTTTAATTTATAAACACACATTTAGAAAAAATCAAATTCCCACTCATTTTTTCACTGTATATTTCAGTGCATTGACGATAAATGTGTGCACTATTTTTTTAACTTAATTTTTCGGTGCACTATATAGTTCATAGCACACTGGTGTGGTTTTATGTAAAAACACATTGAAAAATAATTTAATTGACAAAGTAAAAATGACAACCTATGTGATTAAATTTTTTTAGATGTTTTTCTTTATGGAGAAAAAAATGGAGGTCACTCTTTGGTGCCTCTCATAATTTAGCGCATAGACTCAATCCTCTACCACTACCTCAATGCTTTGGATCACATCTTCTCCTTTGTGGGCCCATATGTGATTCACCTTGTTGAAAAATATCTTATCATGTTCATTCATAAAGGGGGTTTTTAAATTGTGAAAAACAAGGTCAATATATTGTAGATATTGGGGGGGATACAGGGTATTAGGGGGTATAAAAAGGGGTATCTAGTAAAAATAAGGTATTTGTTTTGGAAATATGTATTGGGAGGGGTTCTCAACATAAGGATTTTTGAAGGTATTCATCAATATCTAGTGAAATTAGGGGTATTATTTAATATCCCATGAATGCACACGTTATGTCACAAGTTCTTTAAGTGAAGACCTTGTGCATGGATTGCTCGACTTTATCCAAGATATCATCCTTGTCATTCTTGTAGGAATAATAAATGGTGTCAATTCACTTGTGAATATAATACCTAGACCTCCTCTTCTTCACCTCATGGGGCTTATCGAATATCTCTTTGATGCTAGGTAGGAATTTCATAGCCTCGAAGTATCTGTAACTAGGGCCCTTTACAATGGCACTAGACACATCATATTACTTACCTTCCAAGTCCTTCATATTGACCCCTACTTTAGCATAATTAGGACCACCAAGCTCTACAATTCGAGCTTCCCAGTGCCTCTTTTCCTTGATCAACAAGAAAGAAACCTTGGTGGATGTATTAATTATAATACTATGCCAACCTCAAGAATGACCTAAGGCCCATATTTTACATTTAATAGAAGTTAAGAAACACATTTGAAAAAAAATTTGATGATCCATAAGCTTCACCAACATACCTTATCGTTGAATACTAAGAATTTCCTTGGCCTTGACCTTCTCCTCTATGAGATCCTCACTCGTGTATTTACTAAGAAGCTTATGTTTCTTCTTATCCACAACCATGCACTTGATCTCTTTCTCATCTAGAAGGGGAAAATGGTTAACGAAATTTCACTCTCTTTGTTATTGGTTTCCCTTGTCCTACTCACCCATTTCTTCCACCACATCCTCCTCTCCCTAAAAAAATACCGAATTAATTTTAGGAACCTCCCCACTCTTGACCATCATCCTGGCCTCCTTCTTGACATAATAAATCCTCTTCCATTCCCTCATTGCTCTGTCCCACATCTCTTCCTATGCAGGCCACTTGAATTTCTCCAAGATACCATCCTTGTCATTCCTATAGCCATAATAATTGGCATCAATTATCTTGTAAATATCATACCTAGACCTCATCTTCTTCACCTCGAGGGGATTATTGAATAGATATTTGACATTGAGGAGGAATTCACATCACCAAAGTATCTATAACCAGGGTCCTTACCGGTGACATCGAGAACATAAATCTCATGCTCTTCCAAGTCTGTCATCTTGGCCCCTACTTTGGCATAATCAGAACCACTAATATCTATGATCCAAGCTTCCCAATGCCCATTTTCCATGGTCATCTTCTTGATCTCATTGTTGAGGTCTCAAAGGTATTGTTTGTCAAGGCCTAGGTTTTGAATCTCCATGACCTTTCATCCAATATATGAGATTCCCTACTGCCTCCATTTTTCTTCCTTTGCAAGATTACGACATTTTGAGGCCAGTCATGGGCACCTCTCCTTGGGATTATTTTTCTTTATGGAGGAAAAAATGGAGGTCACTATTTGGTGCCTCTCATTTATAAACACAAACATTTATAAAAATGAAATTATCGGACATTTTTTCGTTGTATATTTCAATGTGTTATACAAGTTAAAGCACACTAGTGCGCTTAATATGTAAAAGCACACCGATAAACAATTTGATTCACAACATAAAAATTCAAACATCCATAATTAAATTTTGCTGACACTTTTATTTTCGGAGGAAAAGATGGAGGTCACTCTTCAGTGTCTGTTATAATTTAGTGCACCACTTGTGTATATTGAAGCACCGAATCATCATAATACAATTAATCACACCATTAACTTTTAAAAGACATTCAGAATTATGTTTGAAGTTAGATTGTTCTATGCTTCCCAAACTTTCTTTTAAGAAAATATTCGCGCATTGATCATAGTTTTGGCTCAAATGTAGGAAAAAAAGGGTTATAGTATAGAATGGCCAATTATTCAAATCCCATCTCATTTCATATCATTACAAGTTTTTCAAGTTCTCCCCTATTTTTTTGCAATAAGTCAATATTTTATTTATAATTCATTTATCTCATTGAATTATGTTAAGTGTGCACATGCATTTGAATAATTGTTCATTGAGTTTTGTAGGATCATGATTCATGATCGAGTTCAAATGTGCAAAATATTCCACTGGTCTAAAAGTGCCACAATATCTTATCATGAGAAAGATATTGCATGCAGATGTTTGATGAAAATGAAAAACTACTTTACCCTACAAATTGTAACATGCCATATTCCAACAACCATCCTAGGTCAATGGTATTACACCATGAACTGGATTTATTTTATGACACCCTAGTTGTATGTAGTTGTTCAAAATTAAAAGGGTTGAAGGATAACTCTTGACATGCCACATTGTCCCATTATATTAATGACCGACTACTAAAAGTTGACGGCGTAATACCTCCCACTGTGGTCAAGAATCCAATAGGTGATATAGAAAAGACATGTAGGAACACTTCCATATGCTCCTTTTTTGAAAATTTATAAGCTAGATCAACTAAGTTTCATCAACAAAGAGTTTCAGTGAGCCAAAGTATGATATCAATACCACCCAAAACATCTCTACTAAGAGATCCAAAAACATTTATGAGTCGAGAGAAAAAATATCCAAGTACACACAAAGTCGGTTCAATTGTTGGAAGGTAGCGATGACTTCCCTCTTCCTATCCATCTACAAAGTAAATAACAAAATTGTTATAACCAATCTTTGTATGGAACTTGGTTGTCTTCCATGCATTTTCATGATGTTGGAATTGAATTCTCTTTTTGTGGTAATAGTTATATGATTTCCAAGTCTAAAATAGATGTTGTAAATATTGGGTTGTTCATCCTTTCACATGCATCCATTCCTCCCAAACAATTGGTATCACTTATGCCATGTATATTATGTGCATGAATGATTATTATTTTGGAAACTTTAACTTGAAAAACTTATTATATATAGATGGTCATCCACAAACTCATGGGAACATTTCAAGGTTCATAAATAGTTGTAGGTCCTCATTATTTAGTGCAAATTGTTCCTTTGAGGAACACTCCAATCACAAAGAGTTATTTATGAAAAGGAAGGCATCTATATATGTTGTTGTGTGTGCAATATGTATTTTGTCTCATGGTGACGAGTTGTTAATAAAATACAACTTTTGTAGACCACCAACCACTCGTAAAAAATTCCTTGCATTGGGTCTAACTTTAGATGTCCCCTTGGGGCGTAAGAAAAAGATGATTTAGTAATTGTATTTTTGGAATTTCAATGTAACTAATGTAAATGTATTGATTAATTCAACATTTTATTTATAAAGTGGTTGGTTTCATGTTTATTATTGGGGAAAAAAATTCCATGCTTCTAATAAATGTTTGGTATAATGCTTGAACATATTAAATGCATTGTGTGACTAATATTATCGATGTAATGTTAAATATTTTTACAATTAGGATTATGATGATGAAATACCTGACTACCATCTACCTTTGCACCTCAATATGATGTCAAATAAATATAATGCTAATAAATGAACACAACTCAAAGAGGAAGCATACCAAGCATGGTTGAATCAACCACCTATTCAATTCCCACTACCTCATGAGTCACCGATTCAAAAAATCTATAGTAACACTACTTCTTCACATGTTGGGGAAAAAGAAAATGATATAGAGGTTGATATGGATGATTTCTTACAGGATACCCAAGCCATGGAGGGAATGTTGTTACATGCATTCCAACAAAATGAACTAGGATATGACACTGATATCATTGACACCTTCTTCAAAATCCCAAAATCTACTTCCACCACCCCTCTCTTTGGACAAGGGTCAAGGTCTACCCAAATACGAACAAAAATGTTACTACACAACTTGAAATAAATGTATGGTATACCAAACACTTGTTTCTCGACACTTTTGAGGTAACTAACCATTAAGTTCCCTATTATTTTAAGGAATATTGTCACACAATGAAGGAAGAAAAGGGTTTATTTTATGCATTCTTAATGATGGTGTACATTTCTATTTCCCACTAATTGTAGGTTACTTAAATATAAGGTCTTCCAAGTGATAATTATTTTCTCGATAACTACATAGAGGCAGAGAAAATGCTAAAAAAGTTGGGTGTTGAGTACATATTGTTGAAAGATTAATTAATTATCGAAAAATATTAATTAATTATTGCAGGGATAATTAATTATTCAGATTATTTGTCGTTGATGTCAACTCTTGAACAAATTTTCATGTTGAAGTAAAGTGGAAGTAAACAAAAGATAATTAATTATTGCAGAGATAATTAATTATTGTAGGAATAATTAATTATTGGAGAAATAATTAATTATTATAGGGAAAAGCACAATGGAGTAAACATAATATAATAGGTTACATGTGAGTTGCATGTGATTTGCATGCCATCATGATTTGCATTTCATTAAGAAATTTCTCCTATATAACACATAGAAGAGTCCATTGCAATTCACTTCTCTGTATTCATCTCTGAGAATACAGTTTGGAGATCTAAGGAAGTGAGTTAAAGAGAGAGAAGTCAAGTGAAGTAAGAAGTTTTTAGGAGTCGAGAGCATGGAGAATGGGTTTCATACATGAATTATTTAAGTATAACCGTGAGTTTTAGGAGGAAAATCACGGACATTCATGGCCTGTAGTGAGTAAAAGCACGGATACCCATGGGCAGATAGTACACACAGTCATGGACATGTGAGGAAAAGTTGTGGAAGATCAAGGATCTAAAAGCTTAGGTTGGATACAGTCTGAAGGTATATCTTCCCGTGTGTGTTAGGGAGTTATTTTGAATATAGTAGGAACATGTATGTCTTAGTAATTCATAAGATGTTGGTTTGGAGGATTCTCTTATGGATTTTTGGCATGAGGAATAAGCGGTTGCAGTCTTGATGAGAGATTGATATCATTAGAAGAAAAAGGAATATCAGAGGCAATAGGAATAATAGGTTACTATCTACACCAGCAAAGGTAGTGACATGGCTTTCTACATTTATATTTCAGGCCAGTTGGACAGGAAAAGGAAAGGGGGTTTTAGCCTCCTTCTGGTTGGAGCCATAAAATTAGGGAGTTGTAACTTCCTTTAGGTTGCAACCTGAAAATATGGGGTTGCAGCCTCCTTTCATTTGTGGATGGAGAATCAAGAAGTTTGTGCTTCCAATGAATGTACTCTTTGAAAAATAATAAAAGAATTCCGTGGTTTTTTCTTGCATTGGGTTTCCTCGTAAAACTTTGGTGTATTGTGTTTATGTGTTGTTTATGCATTGATTTATGGTAGTGCTGACATATTGAATTTTGATTGAATATTATTGAATTTTCATATTGTGGTTAAAGAAACAAAAGTACTAATGTTGATTCAACCCCCCCCGCCCCCTCAGTATTCCAACAATTGGTATCAAAGGAGGTCCTTTAGGAAGTAGTCTAACCACTGGAAGGAGATCATGGAATACGCTAAGATTGGAGCACCAAGGTTTGATGGGAAGAACTATAATTTCTGAAATAAAAGGATGAAAACCTTTTTATAGGCACACAGATTTTATGTTTTGCAATCAATAAGAGATGGGTATGCAACACTAGCCACTCCCCCAACTGATAGAGAGGGAAATAAGCTCAATGAAAAAACATCTAAGGCTAAAGGTACTATTTTGAGAAGTTTAGTTGATTTAGTTTTTGTCAAATTTATGCATTGTGATAGTGCAAAGGATATTTGGGATAAAATCCAAAAGATTTGTGAAGGATATGCCAAGGTAAAGGGAGATAAGATTCAAATTTCCAGAGCTAAGTTTGAATAGTTTAAGATGAAGGAAGATGAAGACATTGCAACCTACCTTCTGCAAGTTGATGAAGTGACAAACACTATTAAATTATTGGGAGTAGAAGTTGATGACTAAGTGGTTGTTCAAAAGGTATTGAGGTCTCTTCCTATGGGATTTTATTCTAAAATATCATCCCTAGAAGAAAGATAAGATCTAGGTACATTGAACATGGATGAGCTACATGGGATATTTATATCCTATGAAATGAGAACAAAATAGGAGAACCTAGTCACAAAGGAAGTACCTTTCAAGGCATCTAAGAAGACAAAAAAGAATCATAAGAAAAATTCAAAACCAAGTGGCAACAATAGTGATGATTCAAACGAAGATGAAGAGATGGAAAACTTCATAAGGAAATTACAGAAAAGAACCAAAAAGTATAAAGGCATGATTCCATTGAATTTTTTTATTTGTGGTGGTATTGGTAATGTTTCTTCTAAATTTCTTCACGGGAATAAAGAAAATGATGAAGAAGAATCTTCTAAAAGGGAAAAGAAGTATTAAAAGGAAACAAGAGAAGAAACAAATTCTTCAAGAAGAGTTTCTACTCAAAGAAGGATAGTTCCTCATTAGACGAGGAGGATAACGATAGTGACAATGATTCATAAAGAGTACTCTTCATGGAAGTAGAAGATGATTATGAAGAAGAAGGTGAAGCTGATATCAGAGAAGATCTAATCAATGAATTAGAAGAACTCAAGAAGGAAAGAAAGAAAAACAAGTCACTCAAGGCATAGTTAAAAATGAAAGAGGGAGCTCAAAATTCCAACTTTGAAGAACTAGAGGACATGATCACAAGTCTAAAAATTAAAATAGAAGAAGAAAAAAGAATTGAGGAAATTCTTAGAAGTCAGTTAGAAGAAAAGGAGAAAATGATCAGAAGCTTGGAATCATAATTAGTATCTTTAAGGAAATATCTTTAGAAGAAGGATATGCATAAGAAGAGGACTCAAATATTGGATCAAATCATCAACAACCAAATATAATCAGATGAAAAGTATAGACTTGAATACAATCAAGTACAAAATGAGAAAGGGTCAAGTTCCAAGACAACAAAAAAAGAAGCTATGTTAGATATTCAGTCAAGGAGGAAGAGTGCAAGCCACCACATAATAACAATCCAGAAATAAAGAAGACTCAAAAAGACACATTTAGAAGGAATGAATCACAAACAAGATCTTCTATTCCCATGTATCACAGATTCTTTTATGGTCATTTTTTTAATTGTGATAAGTTTGGACATAAATATGTAAACTACAAAACCTATGCCAAGAATAGAAGAAACAATACAGGTTATCCCAGAAGATCTTATGAAGCATACAACAGGAACCAAAATAATTTTGGTTCATTGAGTGATGAAGTATAATGCTACAAATGCAACAATTTTGGTCACATAACGAAGAATTATAGACTGACTATTCCACCCAGGGAGTCAAAGAATAACATTAGAAGTCAGATATCAAAACCACAAGGGATATGGAAAATAAATAAGAATCAATGATCGCTTGCTCTACAAGCCCAACACAGGAAAATTGATTGGTATGTTGACATTGGTTGTTCAAAACATATGACAGGTGATATGAATAGGTTTCTAACTCTAAAGAAGGAAAAATATGGATCAATTTCATTTGGTAATAATCATTCAGCCAAAATCATAGGTAGAGGCACGGTTAAGCTTGGAAGAAAAGATGAAATGAAAGAAAATGTTCTACTAGTTGAAAATATGAAGAAAAATATGTTGAGTGTAAGTCAAATGTGTGATCAAGGATACACACTTCATTTCAACTCAGAGAAATGTGAAATAAGGAAAGAAGGATCAGACAGGTTAGTGGCGACAGGTATAAGGACTCCTAACAACATATATGTTTTGAATGAAATTGGAAAGGAAAGTTGTTGTTTAGAAAAGGAGAATGAAAGTTGGTTTTGGCATAGAAGAATGGGTCACATGCACTTTGAAAATCTTGTCAAAATCAACAGAAATGAAGCAATAAGAGAAATTCCTGAAATATCAAAGCCAACAAATACTCTATGTAAGCATTGTCTATAGGGAAAACAAACTAGCACCAAGTTCAAATCAAAGGAGTACTCAACAACAAAACCACTAGATATTGTACATATCGATCTGTGTAGACCAACAAGGACAAAGGGATTGAATGGTGAACAATACTTCATGCTATTGATCGATGACTACACAAGAAAGACTGCAATTTGTTTTCTCAAGAAGAAGTCAGAGGCATTTGAACACTTCAAGATATACAAAGAGATGGTTGAATCATAGATATACTTGAAAATCAAATGTTTGAGATCAGACAATAGAGGAGAGTTCACATAAAAGGAATTCATGGAATTCTGTAGTGAACATGGGATAAAAAGGCAATTCTCAACAGCCAGGACACCTCAACAAAATGAAGTTGTTGAAATAAATAACAAAAGAATACATGAGATGTCTAGAACCATGTTGAAAGATTCCAAGTTGGGTGACATATTTTGGGCACAAGAAGTACATACAATAGTTCATATATTGAACAAATGAATTCTCATAAGTAATATTCATAAGACTCCCCATGAGATGTGGAAAGGAATACCAACAAATGTGAAGCATTTTAGAGTGTTTGGAAGCAAGTGATACATCAAAAGAGAAGATGGCAGGATTGGGAAGTTTGACTCCCCAGTTTACAAAGACATATTTGTTAGGTACTCAAGCAAAAGAAAGGCATATAAGTGTTTCAATTTGAGACTCAAAAAAATAGTGGAAAGCATCAATGTACAGATTGACGAGGCTATTTTATGAAATTCCAAAGAAGAAAGAAAAGACTCAACACAATAGAAAGAAGAAGAGGATTTGAAGGAATAATTAGAAGAAGAAGCATAATAATAATAATAATAAGAGAAGCTATAAGCAAAGAAAAATGAAGATGACCAGGATAAGATTTAGATCTCTCCCAAAACACCTAGCTGGAGAGTGCATAAAAATCATCCATCAGAACAAATCATTGGGAATAAATATGCAGTAGTTGAAATTCGAAGAAAATTACAATCACCAAAACAAAGACATATAGCACTACTATCCACAGTTGAACCTAACATTTTTTAAAAATCCAACACTGATGAACACTGGATCAAATCTATGGAAGACAAATTGAATCAGATAGAGAAGAATCAAACATGGGAACTTGTTCCAAGGCCTAAGGTTAATAATGTTATTGACACAAAATGGTTATTCATAAAAAAGTTGAATGAGGATGGATAGGTAACCCGGAGTAAAGTAAGGTTAGTATGCAAGGGATATGCTCAGGTTGAAGAAATAGATTTCGAATAAACGTTTTCCTCAATTGTCAGAATGGGTGAAGTCAGATTCATATTGGCTTATGCATGTTTGAAGAAAATCAAAGTATATCAGATGGATGAAAAATCAACCTTCCTAAACAGAGAAGTAGAATAAGAAGTCTACATCGAACAACTAGAAGGATTCATACTTTCAGAAATGGAAGATTATGTCTGCAGAGTGAAGAAGGCATTATATGGACTCAAACAATCCCTCAAAGCATGGTATTCAAGATTGGACAGGTATATACAACAGCAAGGGTTCATGAAAGGAAATGCATACAACAATCTCTACATAAAGTTACATCAAAGTAATTTGTTGATAATTGAAGTTTACGTTGATGACATTATTTTTGGCAGTAATGATGATAAGATGATTCAAAGATTCGCTAAAGACATGTAGAGTGAGTTTGAAATTTCATTACTTGGTGAGTTGTATTTATTTTTGGGACTCCATATATGTCAGCTAGATACAGGTATTTTTATCTCCCAGACCAAGTGTATCAAAGAAATGTTGAAAAAGTTTGGAAGCCCGTAAGTAATCCCATGCAGACCAGTTGCAAACTGAGCAAAGATGATATATTCAAAGACGTATATCATAGGATCTACAAATCTATGATTGGAAGTTTACTCTATGTGACCCCATCAAGACCAGATGTGATCCAGGAAGTTGGATAGGTGGCAAGGTTTCAAGAAGCACCAAAGTAATCACATGTTATGTCAATGAAGAGGATATTAAGATATCTAAAAGGTACATAAGATTTTGGATTGTGGTATCCAAAAGGGAATGATCTATCTATTACTGCCTACAAATATGCATATTGGTCAAGTAACATTGATCATAGGAAAAGTATGAGTGGAGAAGCTTTTTACTTGTGTGATTGTTTGGTAACTTGGTTCATCAAGAAACAATCGCCAATATCATTGTCCACAACATAATCAATGTATATTGTAGCAACAACATGTTGTACACAAGTTCTTTGGATGAAGCAAACTTTGCAAGACATATAGGTGGAATATGACAAGCCTATTATGATATTATATGATAAAACCAATGCTATAAGTATCTCAAAGAATCCAGTGATGCATTCCAAGACGAAACAAATTTTGATAAAGTTTCACTTTCTATAGGAACCTGTTACAGAGAAGAACATCAAGGTAGAGTATGTTGGTACAAAAGAGTATATTGCAAATATTTTCACCAACCTCTTCCGAGGGAGACTTTTGAGTATCTTCGACAGAAAATTGGAGTAGTTTCATCCCCACAATGAATTATTTTTATTAGAGATGTACACAAGGAAGAACCATGAAGAGAAACATCTTTAGATATAAGAGGCTTATTGATAGGGGGAGAAACCCCAAGTATAATTCATCCTTTTCTGTTGATGTCAAAGCGAGAGGGAAGAACAAATCCATGGAAGAGAAGAGGAATGGATACAGGGGGAGCCAACACATGAAGACATGGGGAGCCAACATGAGCATGTATGATTGAGCATAGACATGGATGGATTTAACCCATATTCCCTCAAAAAAACCAACTCTTTTGTTTGTCGAGTGGTAGTGATCAATAACAATACCCACCCATGGTTTTCCATGAAGAATGAACATCTTATGTTGGCTCCTATAGTCCTAGGTAGAAGACAAGTGAAGAGAATGGATGTCTACCTCCAACCTTTCATCGATGAATTTAAGCAACTATGGGAAGGGATACATGTATATGATGTATCAAGACCCATCCTAATGGTGAGAAATTTTATGTTGTATGACATATGTGCGTATACCAAGCATGATTATCCAGGACTATGATTTTTGTCTAGTAAGCATGTTGATTGATTTTTTTATATATGTAATGTTAGTTGACATGATTAATTTGGTGAAACTATACTTTTGACACTAATGTGCTCTGCATACAATAACATCCCATGTATTGTAACAAAAAGGTATCATGGATGTAAATTTTGTGGACCTTATATAACGACTATGTTATAACTTAGAACAATACTGAGAAGTGGGGTGAATCGATATTTTATTAGTCTTCTTAGTTTCCTTTCCTTTAAACAATTTACATTTATTCAGAAGTACTTAATTGATTAGAAATACATGCAACAATTAAAACACAACACATAAAATACATTACACTGAGATTTTTACGTGGAAAACCAATGCAGGAAAAAACCACAAAACATATTTCTTTATTTTCTTCTGCAAGAGCCAACTTACAATTTATAATTATTCATCTTGAGATGCACCCACCTATTGTAGATAATGAGGACACCAATCCTCTCAAGGACAAACCTGTCGTAGATAAAGAGGACACCAATCCTCTCAGGCACCAACTTGTTACAAAATGATGAGGAAACCAATCCTTAGTGAGCTTCAACTCACCCTAGCATCACCCTTCCACCTTGTATTAAGTTTACAAAAAAATTATTACAAAACAATATGATATCTCTTAAGTTCAATTTCTTTGAACAGTTAAAAAACCTTTTTCTTCTCTTCTCATCTGCACTCAACTCAAATAGAGTGCATCCTTACTTGTAATGCTTTTTCTTGAGTTTCACTTCTTGTATGTGGACGTGTGACAATGTTAAGAACCAAATATCAATATAGCATAGAAAAACATCAGAATCACAACCTCTCGATTCCAAAATCACAACCTCCTCTACTTCCCGGACCCTGAAATGTCGAAATGTCGAAATGGACTCAACGACGATTAGCCCCTGACAAAATCTTGGTCCATGTGACTGCTTCCTCCATGACCACAACCATACTCCAAAGACACGCTGCGTTTCACGAATTCAGGGTTTTCAACGCAAAGTGCCCCGGCTCCTTGTCTTCAGAATTGCCGAAATGCTGAACCCCGAAATGCCGAAATGCCAAAATTCCACTCCAAATGGGGATCAACGACTCTTGTTTCTTCTCATCCAATGGTCACTACTCCTCCTGATATTTTGAATGCTAAAATACACTCAGCCTTAACCTTCTCACAAATCTGCGAGATCCAACAGTCCACAGGATTACGACACTTCTTCCACGAAGAAATTTCACCGTTCGTTCACTCTTCTTCAAGGATCTCTGGCCAAAATGACTTGGCGTCCTTCCACCTGAAATTGACTTCTACGAGATGATTTAAATCTCCACCTCCCTTTGAACACTTCAAAGGTGCTATCCCTCCTGAGCTCTCACTTGCAAACTCAAGCCTCCAAAAGGAATCCTGCTCGCACTCCTTGCGCAACTTTCAAATAACCTCTGGTTATTTGAGTCTTCGACCCTGTGCACTATTTGCAACAATAGTTCTTCAACCTTCACCTTAGTTGATAATTTCTAAGGCTTCAACTAGCCTGCACACACTTTTCACGACTCTGTGCCTCACCTGCACTTCTACTGGTTATGAGAACAACGATATCTCTCCTGAGCTTTCTAAGATAAAACTCAGATCCTCGTCAACGCACACCTTGCAGACATTCACTGCATTCTTTGCAGGGATTCTAAGGAAGAGAAACAATTGAAACTCATTGTTCTCCTCTCTCAGACTTCATATACTCAACATGAAATCATACACTCGACACAACATTGAAACAAATGCATAATAGAGAAAATAAAACAACTGTAAACATACCATTTAACAAATGTAAATAGTAAGCATCATAACACCATGAAAATTGAGTCAAAGCTTTATATATTAACTCAAGTGCTCATGTACATGGGTTCTCCTCTATAGTTCTCTGCTGCAGCTCTACAACTTATGAAATTTGAATGATCATAATGTTCTTGTTCTCATGATACAAGGGTGAGGGTGTCTATATCCGTTTTCCCTCCTACACTTCTAAACTGTCTAATATATTAAATCAAATCTACCTACTTTCATTAAACAGAATTAAATGCCTATTACATCTGATAGATGAGAGAAATCGCTCAAGATATGTTCACAACTCTAAGATATAAATGTAAGTACACTTGCCCTAGCTATCACATTTATATCTGCTCATTAATTTTTCAAAACATTTCAAAATGTGTACTGGTGCTTTTCCAGTTGTCTTCCACCTTTATGCTTTCTTGGATGGTTGCGTACAATGCTCCTGCATCATATTCCCTTGCTTGAAAATTTTCATGAACTCCTATTCATGAGATCTTGCATGGTCTATCCATGCCTATGAATTGCTGCTTCTTCCTCCCAACTGGCATGTTCATCTGGATGTCCTTTCCACTTGACCAAGTATTCAAAATACTCTTTCAGCTACAGGCATTTGTTTTGTCCATTGAACCTCTTTTTGTTTCTCCTCTGCTCCTACTTCTTCGGCTCTGTAAGGGTACAAATCCACAACATTGAATATCGATGAGATTCTGACTCCATCGGGTAATTCAATCTCATATGCGTTTTCGCCAAATTTCCTTATGACCTTGCATGGTCCAATCTTTTTCATCTTCATCTTATTATATGTTCCCCTTGGGAACCTCTCCTTCGTCAGATGCACAAGAATCAGATCACCAAATTCAAACTGAAGTTCTCACCTGTGTTGATCTACTCTCCGCTTGTATTCTTGACTTGAACTCTGTAATCGCTCCTTAACTCGGCTGTGAAGCTCCTTGATTCCTTCTGTAAAGTCCTCTGCACTAGCACTCCTATATTCATTTTGTTCCGAATCTTTCAATTCATAAAATCCCCTTGGCTGCATTCCATATACAATCTAGTATGGACTCTACCCTGTGATTCTATTTAGTGAATCATTGTAAGCGAATTCCGCCTGTGGTAGAATGTGATCTCATTGACTATGGTGTTCATTCACTAAGCTTCTTAAAAAATCTCCCAAGCTCCTGTTTACAACTTCTGTCTGCCCATATGTCTGAGGATGATATGCTGAGATAAAAGACAAATTTGTCCCCAAATTCTTCCATAAGGTCCTCCAGAAATTCCCTACGAACTTGGTATCTCGATCAGACACGATACTCTTTGGCAAACTGTGAATTCTGACGACTTCCTTAAAAAATAGGTTCACAATATGAGTTGCGTCATTGGTTTTCTGGCATGGTATGAAATGTGCCATTTTTGAAAATCTATCGACTACCACAAAAGATTGAATCATATCCTCTCTATGTCCTTGGCAGTCCCAATATAAAATCCATGCTCACTGCATCCCATGGCATTTCAGGTGTGGGAAATGGTTGATATAATCATGCGTTCTGCCTTTTTCCTTTCGTGTGCTGACAAATTCTGCACCTGTCCACAAATTTCTTCACATCTTTTCTCATCCCTGACCAATAATATGAGCTATTCAACTTTGAGAACGTCTTGTTGTGATCAAAGTGTCCGACCAATCCTCCACTGTGCTTTTCCTTCAAGACCGCTCCAATTGCAAATCCACTCGCATCACACCTGACCTGGAATGTCTTGCTAAAATCCAACAAAACTAGAATTGGTTGCTCAGTGATCTTCTTCTTCAACAGCTTGAAACTCTTCTTTTCTTCCTCCATCCAGTGAAAAGATTTATGTCTTTTCTTCATCGTATCCATCATTGGTGCACTAATTCTACTGAAGTTTTAGATGAATTTCCTGTAGAATCTAGCCAAACCATGGAAGCTTCGAACTTCAAACACGCTCTTCGGCGATGGCCAATTCTTAATTGCTTTTTTCTCTTCCAAATCCATTTTTAATTCATTTGCAGAGATAACAAAGCCCAAATAAATGAGTTCTATCCTCATAAATGACAATTTCTTCATATTAATCAACAATTTCTCCTGCTGTAATCTTCTCATTGCTGCAACTAGATGCTTTAAGTTTTATGCTTCTGTCTTGCTAAAAATTAATATATCGTCAAGATATACAATGATGAATTTCCCTATGAAATCCTTCAGGACTTCATTCATCAACCTCATGAAATTACAGGGTGCATTTGTTAAGCCAAATGGCATGGCAAGCCATTCATACAACCCTTCATTTGTCTTGAATGTTGTCTTCCATTCATCACCTTCTCTCATTCGAATTTGATGATATCCGCTTTTCAAATCAATCTTTGAAAAAAACTTTGCTCCACTCAAGCAATCCATCAAGTCATCCATCCTTGGCAATGGAAATCTATATCTGATGGTAATCTTATTGATTTCCCTTGAGTCTATACACATTCTCCAGCCTCCATATTTCTTTAGGCTGAGCACTGTCGGAACAACACATGGACTCAAGCTCTCCCAAATCAATCCTTTGTCCATTAAATCCTATACTTGTCTCTTAACTTCTTCATTTTCCTGCGACGTCAACCTATACACGGTTTTGTTCAGTAAACTGGCTCTAGGTATAAGATCAATATGATGGATTATACTCCTAATAGGTGGAAACGAACAAGGTAGTTCATCCACTACTATATCAACAAACTCTCCCAACAACTCCTGGATTTCTTCTGGTAAATCATCTATTCTCGTATTGGTCAAAACAATTTTGGGCTTCTTGACCACAATAAATTGTGTGTCTTCCTTCTTCTTAACCTCATTAAGAAGTTCCTTCCCACTCATGAGAAGTACAGTGTTTCTCATCTCTGTTTTCACTTCTCTATCCTTAATCGACAACAACATGTGAGTCCTACCATTTTTTTCCAGGGTGTACGTGTTCTTTTTCTCATCATGAACTATGTTTCTATCATATTGCCATGGTCTACCCATCAATAGATGACAAACATCCATGGGAATGACATCACATAATATTTCATCTTTATATCCTCCTATTTTAAATTCAACTAAACACTATTTAGTGACATTTACTTGATGTCCTTTTTGTAGCCACGAACCTCTGTATGGGCTTGGATGTACAACAGTCTCTAGCTCCAGATTTTCTACCATCTCTATAGATACGAGATTGTCTGTGCTACCACTATCCACTATGACCTTGCATACCCTATCCTTGGTTTTGAAAGAAGTCCGAAACAAACTATTTCTTTGGGTTGGGTTCTCTGCCTCCTTCTCCAGATTCAAGAGAACTTTCCTCATCATCAAAGATCTTCCACCCTCAGTGTCTTCTGCCTCAACATTCCGTCCTTGAGCTTCAGCAATGTGAGTTTCAAAACCATCTTTCTTCTTATTTGGACACTCATAGGATTTATGTCCAATTATTCCATAGACAAAGCATTTCACTTCACCTCCTCTACCTCTTCCTCTTCCTCTGGCTCGAAAAAAATTATTTCTATCAGCATACTGCCTTCCTTGTGAGCTTCCTCCTCTCTTGGGTTGAGGTTGAGGTTTCTTCCCATCTTCTTTAGGTTTCTGAGTTCTGTCTTGGGCAATTGTTTTGCCTCTGCCTTGACTTCTACCTTGGCCTCTTTGACCTTGCTTCCGGCTCATCTTCTCTTCAACTTTCAGAGCTATCTGATAAGCATCTTCAACATTTCGAATGGTCATCATTCCCATCTCATATTGAATGTCATATCTCAAACCATTTATGTACCTGGTAACTTTTTCATCATCGCTTTCCTGATGACCTGCTCTGATGTTTATCCTATAGAATTCTTCAGTGTATTCCTTCACTGACATCAACTTCTGTCTCAAATTCTGCATCCTCCAAAATAGAGTGATTTGATAATCCTTGGGTATAAATTTGGCTTTCATCTTTGCAACCATTCTATCCCAGCTTTTGATTTTCTGCTTTCCCTTGTAGTGTCTGTCAGCCTGCAGTTCATCCCACCACAGTACTGCATGCCCTTTAAGTCTAGTAACGACATGTTTGACCTTCTTATCTTCCTCGACATACTCATAGTCGAAGTACTTGTCTAGAGATCTAATCCAGTCTAGAATTTCTTCAACATCTAAGTTTCCCTCATACACTAGAATGTCCATTTTTGCTCTGGCACCTATCCTTGCAACAACCCTGAATAGGCATTCTTCTGCAACATCTTTTACTACAACTTCTTCGTTTCCAACTTCATTTTCACTTTCAGCTTTATTGATATCCACAGCATCGACTGTGCGCCTTTGTGCTGTCTCCATAGCATCGAGCCTAGCATGTAACTCACACATTTCTCTTTCCACTGCTGGATTAGGCATTTGCCTGTCTCTTCTTCTTGGCGGCATGGTTGTAAAATTTTCCTCTTTTATCTCTGCTATAGAAAGCAAAGAATTTTTACTAAGCTCTAATACCACAACTGATGCAGCACCCCCTGCCTCAGTAGGTTCTGCGTGACCTCCCGGACTTAGGATTGTTCTAAACCTTTCCCTGAGTCATATCGACTCTTCAATTTTCCCCACAGGGAAAATCTCACACACACAAGGGTGTATCCAGAGGTCCTTATGAGTTATGCCTGCGTGATCAAACATAGGGCGCTAACTCTACACACCTGATCAACAAATATGATCCAGACTTTTACTAAAAAAGGAATTTCAGATTTCGGGACTTCGCGAATCCTGATGTAAGTTCCTTGACTCTTCAACCTATGAAACCTGAAACTTCAATGAAGGTTGACTCCTTCAATGCGTCGAACACACACCACTTATTGCCCACTAATTTCATCTTTTCAGGACTTGAGCGAACAACCAACAATCATTCCTCTTCCCTTATGATTCCTCGAATTTCAAAATTTCTCCTTTGGTGAGATCGGTGGCCTTTTGGGATTTTCACTGAACCTTGATCACTCCTTTGACTTCCGCTGCACGTATCCTCTGAATAATACTTGGGACCCACCTTTCAACATTTCTCTCTTCGTGATTTCGAGAGTTGTGTTGACAATGCAACTCTACCTCTTGAGTCCCGAAACCCCGAAATATGATTGGGCCCAACGACTGTTGTCCCTCAACCTTTTGGGAATTTTTCCTTTCGCTCTTCGGGATTTCGCGACTCGCAAAAATACATAGCAGAGAGTTTACTTACCTTTCGAAACTCTAATTTCCGAATTTCTGAAGCCTCACCTCCCACGTGATCTATGACTGAGATCTTCCTCGATCCGATGGCTCTGGATCTTTCGGAATATCGTGAACTGGGAGTTTGAAACTCTCGATTCCAAAATCACAACCTCCTCTACTTCCCGGACCCTGAAATGCCGAAATGCCGAAATGGACTCAACGATGATTATCCCCTGAACAAATATCGATCCATGTGACTGCTTCCTCCGTGACCACAACCCTACTCCAAAGACACGCCGCATTTCATGATTTCAGGGTTTTCAACGCAAAGTGCCCTGAATCCATTCATCAAAATTGCTGAAATGATGAAATGTCGAAATTCCACTCCAAAGGGGGATCAAAGGCTCTTGTTTCTTCTCATCCAATGGTCGCTACTCCTCCTGAGCTTATAAACTCTAAAATACACTCAGCCTTAACCTTCTCACAAATATGCGAGATCCAATGGTCCACAGGATTATGACACTTCTTCCACGAAGAAATTTCACCGTTCGTTCACTCTTCTTCAAGGATCTCTGGCCAAAATGACTTGGCGTCCTTCCACCTAAACTTGACTTCTGCGAGATGATTTCAATATCCACCTCCCTTTGAACACTTCAAAAGTGCTATCCCTCCTGATCTCTCACTTGCAAACTCAAGCCTCCAAAAGGAATCCTGCTCACACTCCTTGCGCAACTTTCAAATAACCTCTGGTTATTTGAGTCTTCAACCCTGTGCACTCTTTGCAATAGTAGTCCTTCAACCTTCACCTTAGTTTATAAGTTCTAAGGCTTCAACCAGCCTGCGCACACCTTGCATGACTCTGCGCCTCACCTGCACTTCTGCTGGTTATGAGAACAACGATATCTCTCTTGAGCTTTCTGAGATAAAACTCAGATCCTCGTCAACGCACACCTTGCAGACAGTCACTACAGTGTTTGCAGGAATTCTCAGGAAGAGAAACAATTTAAACTCATTTTTCTCCTCTCTCAGACTTCATATACTCAACATGAAATCATACACCCGAAACAACATTGAAACAAATGCATAACAGAGAAAATAAAACAACTGTAAACATACCATTTAACAATTGTAAACAGTAATCATCATAACACCATGAAAATTAAGTCAAAGATTTATATATTAAATCAATTGCTCCTGTATATGGGTTCTCCTCTACAGTTCTCTACTACAACTCTACAGCTTATGAAATCTGAATGATCATAATGTTCCTATTCTCATGATACAAGGGTGAGGGTGTCTATATTCGTTTTCCCTCCTATGCTTCTAAACTGTCTAATATATTAAATCAAATCTACCTACTTTCATTAAACCGACTTAAATGCCTATTACATCCGATAGATGAGAGAAATCACTCAAGATATATTCACAACTCTAAGATATAAATGTAAGTACACTTCCCTTAGCTATCACATTAATATCCGCTCATTAATTTTTCAAAACATTTCAAAATATGCCTTGGTGATTTTCTAGCTGTCTTTTGCCTTTATGCTTGCTTGGCTGGCTGCGTACGGTGCTCCTGCATCATAACACTTTGTCAAGATGTCGCGCATGATCCTCCCAAGACTTGCTATAGACTAGTATATCATCAAAAAATACCAACACAAATTTTCGAAGGAAGGGATTGAAAATGGAATTCATCAACCCTTGGAATGTGGAAGGTGAATTTGTAAAGCCAAAAGGCATGACCAAAAATTCATAATGGCCTTCATGAGTTTAGAATGTTGTTTTTGGGATATCTTCTTCCTTCATTCTAATCTGATGATACCCTGAATGAAGATCCAATTTTGT
>SNQJ01S0041035.1:43481-83303 GCA_010110895.2 Picea sitchensis
AATGTCCATGATAGGAGAAATATCATACTTTCTTGGCCTACAAGTAAAACAAAGCTCTGAAGGAATTTTTATTTCTCAAGAAAAATATTTGAAAGAGACGTTGAAGAAATTTCAGATGGAAGATTCCTCTACAGTTAGCACACCTATGGTGGTTGGTTGTAAGTTGAGTAAATATGATATCTCACCAGATGTTGATCAAAGGACATATCGCTCTATGATAGGCAATCTTCTATATATCACAACATCACGTCTTGATATAATGCAAGCTGTTGGAATGGTAGGTCATTTTCAGTCTGCTCCTAAACAAAGTCATTTGGTAGCCGTCAAAAGAATATATAAATATTTGAAGGGAACAATGACCTATGGTCTGTGGTATCTTAGAAATCAGAATTTCCAGTTAACTGCTTATTTAGATGCAGACTGGGCAAACTGTATTGATGAGAGAAAAAGCACCAGTGGAGGAGCATTTTTTCTGGGTGACTCATTAGTTGCATGGCTTAGTAAAAAGCAAGGATCCATTTCATTATCCACTATAGAGGCAGAATACATTGCTGCTGCTAATTGCTACACACAAATTTTATAGATGATACAAAATCTTGCAGATTTGAAGGTAAATTACACTGATCCCATTCCAATTCACTGTGATAACACCAGTGCCATTAGTGTCTCCAAGAATCCTGTTCTCCATTCCAAGACTAAGCATATTCCAATCAAGTACCATTTTCTCAGAGAACAAGTTACAAACATAATTTTTCAACTGAATTATATACCTTCTACAGAACAGATTGCTGATATCTTTACTAATACATTAGCAGCGACCCCTTTTGGATATCTTTGTCAAAAATTGGGGGTTATAATCTCTTGTGTCTAATCTATTCACCTGGTCAGGGGGATTACTTATTGAATATCTGGTGTATTTCCAAGATGCTTATAGTCGACAGGGGGAGTATGTTTTGCAATAGATTAGGGAAAGAGTGTTTCTTATTTGACATTGATGTCAAAGGGGGAGAAAAGAGTTCGGGAGGAGAGTCGAGTCCGAATGCAGTCGAGTCCAAATGCAAGTGGGTGCTTGTGTTTCCATCAATGCCAAAGGGGGATATTGTTGGCAAATATTTAATAGACAATGAATGGCAAATATTTTACAAACAACGAATATTTTATGCTTTTCATTGATGGCAAGTACAACAGTGAAGTTGGAATGAGTACAGGAAGTTTGTAATCGACAGGAAAACAGAAGATAAGTTCAGGAAGGTTGAATGATCGAAGGCGAATGATCGAAGGCAATGCAACATTGATCGAGTGATCGAAGACCCGTAAAATTTGAGAAGAATCACTGATCGTTGGATCAAATTCAAAATTCCCGATAGAATGAGGGTTGTCAGATTTGAATGAAGACAAGAAGAGCGCGCTGAAGAGGAAGACATATCTCAGGCGTTAGATCTAAGTGCAGGATCCGAACATCGTTGGATCAAGAAGAACCTGCACGTTCTTTAAAGTACAAGGAGAAGCGGGAGTAATCGTGATATGAAAAATCACGATTTAATCTGAGCCGTCAGATTAAGATTGAATGTGGATCGTTGATTCAAGTCCATGTTGGAGTTTCGGGGATCGAATGTTCGCGATGTCAAAGATTATTAACAACAGGAATCCTGATTTCGCGATATGCAAAATCACGATTTAATCTGAGCCGTCAGATTAAGGTTGAATCTACACCGTTGATTCCAGTCCATGTCGGAGTTTCGGGGATCGAGAGTTAGAGATGTCAAGTAATATCATCCATAGGAATCCCGATTTCACGATATGCAAAATCGTGACTTAATCGCAGCTGTTGAACCAAGATCAGATCTGGACGGTTGATCCAACACCATATCAGATTTCGCAAATCGCGACATGGAGAGGGAAAAGGAACAATGCAACAAGAATTCCGAAATCGCGATATGTGAAATCGCGATTTAATCGCAACCATTGAATCAATATTGAATCTGGACCGTTGATCCAAGTTCCTTTCGGGGTTTCGAGGATCGAGTGTTGGAGATGTCAAAGAATAATAACATCAAGAATCCCGATATCGCGATATGCAAAATCGCGACGTAATTGCAACCGTCAGATCAAGAAGTGATCTGGATCGTTGATCTGACTTCTTCGCGAAGTTTCAAGGATTGGGATTTGTAAGTGACAAAAACAATGAACGCCAAGAGTGTCAAAATCGCGATGTGTGAAATCTCGACTGAATATAAACCGTTAGATCAAGAAGTAATCTAGACCGTTGATTTGATTTCTTCACGGAGTATCGGGGATCGAGATTTGGAAGTGACAAAAACATTGAACGCTAAGAGTGTCGAAATAGCGATGTGTGAAATCTCGACTGAATCTGAACCGTTAGATCAAGAAGTGATCTGGACCGTTGATCTGATTTCTTCACGGAGTATCGGGGATCAGTATTTGGAAGTGACAAGAACATTGAACACCAGGAATGTTGAAATAGCGATATGCGAAATCGTGGAATGATCTGAACCGTCAGATCAAGTGTTGATCAGAGGGTTACTGTTCTCTCTCACAGCTAACTCCTCAGTTTCGAATCTGTTAGTAAAACAGACTCATGATTGTTGATTAGTTGGCATTTAAGTTGCTCAGACAGTTGTCATCCTTTCGGCCTAAGGATTTGCGAAGTGAAACCGTCGGGGAGGTGTGTATAAAAGAAAATGAGATAGACTGTGTGTGTGTGGTTGTTCTGTAGGAGAAAAGAATGAAACTGTAAGAAAAGGAAAATGAGAGGATGCGCAGGAGGAGATTGAGCATATGTGCAGTGTGAGATGAAACACAGATCAGAATAACAAAACAAGTTGAAGATGAGAAGAATGATAGAACAAGTCGATGCAGAGAAGACCTGCTAAACAGACAGAGGAAGAAAAGAACTGCAGAATAGTCAGAAGATGACTAGATGTTCAGAACAAAGAAATATTGGTAAGAATTGATATATCTGTGTAGTTGAATGTTTTTATGTTCATTTATGTTATAGGGAGGTTGGGAGGTGCTCGGGAGGACTGTTTTCCTCAGAGGTTCAAGTGGGAGCTTGAACACAGGAAGTTGTAGCTTCCATCTGGTTGTAGCCAGAGAAACCAGGGTGGTAGGGTGGTGCAAGGGAGAACACGTGTTCTCTTTTATAAAGGTTGGAGCCCGTGTAACTAGAAGTTGGTTCTTCCATCGAGTTGGTGCTGGAACATATAGGGAGTTTGTGCTTCCTTCTAGTGGGTGCTAGAGAAACTAGAGAGTTGGTGCTCTCAAACTAGTTGCATCTTGTAAAACAGAGGTAGCAACCTCACATTGAGTTGGTGCTCAATTAAAGATGATGTACAGAACTTAAAAGACTGCCTATCATTTCGAAGAAGAAGATGTTTTCTCCCTTTATGGGTTTCATCGTGAAAATCTGTCTCTGTGTATACCTTGTGTGTGACTGATCCTTTTTTTTACTTTAACTGTCCATATGTTGTATAATGTTGATGATCACTTGAATAAAGATTAAGAATATTTTAATATACTTAAGATTTTTTAAACTCAAGGACAACTGATTCACCCCCTCCCTCTCAGTTTTATTAGTAATTTCAACAAAGTAGGTCATCAATTGGAAAAGTAATATCAGAATAATGTCGAAAAAACTTTTGATAATATCTGGTGTGTCTAAGGAATATTTTTATTTATTTTTGATTGACTGGAGATTTTAAGTTGAGGATGACTTTTATCTTTCCCATATCGACTTTGATGCCATATTTACATACAATGTGTCCCAATAGTATGCCTATTGGTGTGGCGAAGATATATTTTTTATATTCAAAGATAAGTGGATCTTCCTGCATCTTTCCAACATCATTCTTATCCATTGTATGTGATCCTTTAGGAGGTTGTAGATATTCTAATCATCAAAGTACATGACCATTGCTTTATAAATGTATTCTTGGAAGACTTGACTTCTATCTTGGAGAAGAATGTCAGAGCATTTTTGAGACCAAATGGAATGAATCTGTATGCAAATGATATGAACTCAGATACAAATGTAGTTTTTTCTTGATCTTCTTTTTCTATTGGTACTTGATTGTATTGGGAGAATCCATCGGTAAATAAATAACATTTGTTCCCTGTGAGTTTGTTGATGATATCGTCAACACATGGTGTTGGAAATGGATCTGTTACTGTGAGTTTGTTTAATCCCCAGAAGTCGACACATATTCTTATCTTCTTGGAATCATGCTTCTTTGGTTGAATGACCATGGGACTTTCCCATTACGACTTATAAATTAAATATATCATATTAGCAACCAACATTGCCTAATTTTTTTTTTGGAAAATAGGCTTGTATTTATGCGCTAATTTATACAGATTTTTTTTGAGAACCTTGGCTCCGTGCATTAGTTCAATTTTCATTTTTCCCATCTCTTGTATTAATCCTTTCAGATATTTATAATCTTTGGAAAAAAATCCTGGTATTCTTTTAATAGGTTGGCTATTTCTAAGGTTTTCTTTTCAGTCCAGTAGTCACCTATTTTGGCCATTTTTTGTCGGTCATCTATTGAAATGCCGAATTATTTGGTCTTGATTTCCATGTCCATCCATTCCGGTGCCTTTGATTCATCTAATTGACACTCTCCTTCGAAGAAATTCTGATAATTTTGTGGGAATTTAGGCTTGTTTGTATCTTCTTTCTCCTCTTTCTCTTCCTCGGTCAAAAAATAAACTGTTTTGAAATGATTTTGTACACTTGGTGATTTTTCTTCCAACGAAATATTTTCCCTAAAAAACTTATGTTTTCCATATCTATCTGACGAGCTATGATAATATTTTTGTTTTGAGTTGATACAAAATTACAAGTCGAGGTTGAGCCTTCATCGACTTTGGATTTTCATTTTTCCTTCATCTCCTTAGGACTTGATTTTTCTAAAAAATATTTTAATTTTTTTTTTGTTGCTTGCAAAAGTGCCTCCTCTTATCTAAATTCAAAGTCTTTAAGAAAGTTACTTTTAATTACATTCCATTCGAATGTATGTCCAAACTCTTCTTTAATCTTATACCATTTATGTGGTATGTCAGAAAATGTATTTGGAAACATGTGTGGCCATACTCATTCATCCCAATATCCTACTTTTTTCCATTCCTTCTCACATTGTTGAATGTGAGCCACTGGGTCGAACCCAATTTTGAAATTTGATATGTCCATGTTTGTCGATAATTGTTTCCCCCCAAATATTTCGATAAAATATAAAGTGGTAGTGTTCCATGTATGTAGTCAAGGTGCATGCATTTCCCACCATCAGGTGGCTTGACCTGTGAAAGACTCAGCTATGCTTTAAATTATCCCCTATTCTCTTACTGACTTGGACATTTCATCAACACACACCGACGAAGAGTTCCTTTCACTGAATGGCAGGGGTTTCCTTGCATTAGTATGAGTCATAAATAGTGTCAACATTTGTTTTAACTTTCTTTCTTCCACAATAGGTACAACATTTACTGGGAAGCATGATTTGGATATTATTATTGGTATGGATTCTATCAACTAACATTATTTTTCTTGAGATTCATAATTCTCCAATTGCTAGTTGTACAATTCTGTATCGAAAGTTTGTCCTATTGATAAGGGAGATCAAACTAGGATTTCTCCTTCACTTTTTGGATCAAAATGGTCTCTTTTATTATTTATTACTTGATATAGTCATCGGGCTTCCTTAGCTTCATCCCATGTCTCGACCCAAGGTTTTCCTTCCTTTGGATCAAGTGGGATTATAAATTTTCTTCTGCTCCTTTTCAATTTGATCTTATCTCTTTCATGGGAGATTATAGCTCGCATGTTTCTCCCCCAAGGTCTTATGAATAGTGCAGGATAGGCAGGGATGCATTTGAAAAAGTTGAATACTTCAAAATTGAGTCTCCTCGGTATTCCCATTATATATTTTACCAATTGGTTCAATGAACCTCTGATCTCCTAGCTTTAGGAAATTCATTGTTGGTTGTAGTAGTGGTTTTCCGAGTTGAATCCACATTTCCCTTGGGAGTATGTTTACTTGAGATCAAAAAATGACTATGACTCTCTTGATCATGTGTCCATCGATTTTGAGGTCGACTTGTGGGTCGAATTCAATTGTATGTTGTTCTTGAGATAGTTGGCACAAACTTTTAACAGATCTTTGGTCTTCTTTATATTCTCTTAGAATACTCAGTAGGTCAATTAAATGGTCAACCGACTGCTTTTCTTTTAATAGTTGTAGAAATTCATTTAATTCCATATCATAAATGTTTGTATGTCCTCCCTTGTTCATTTTATCTTGGATAATATTTTTGAAGGATTTCATCGCTTCCCGCATTATTTTGTCTTGTTTATCTAGATTGAGGTATATATGTTTCTCTCTCCTTTGTCGACCTGATAGGTCTAGATACATATCTTCACTAGCTCATGAACATGTTACTACATGAAGGTTCTTTGAATTCAATATCACTTGTTTTGGTACTGTGTGCAATAGATTTACATTTCTTTTGTTCATAACTTTTTCTAGTACAATCGGTCAATCATCTAGGGAATGATATCCTACTCCACAAATGTTACATAGATTGATATTATTTCTATATTTGATTAGGTATTATGGGATGATAAGATTGTCTTTCCATCAATCAAAGTAATAGTAGAATCCTATGTCGCATCTTCTACCAAATTTTCCTCATCCTCTACCTTGATCTTGATAACCACCTCAACCTCATCCTCTGTATCCATTTCCATTTTCTTGGTCGACATGTTCGTCAGCCACCTGTGTATGATATATTGATTGAATTCTCGATATATTATTTATGTTTAATTGGTATTCTTGGGTGGAATGATTATTTTCTTTGCATGTATATCACCACTTGGGGCATGCATTCCTTCGATTGTGCAGGCAACTTCTTCTTGTTTGATTTGTTGAGGCTTTATAAATATCATAGTATGTTTCGATCTCGATGCATCTGACTATTGGGTCTAGCACATCACTGAACTTGCATTATTCTTTTGTGTGACCCTCACTTGAGAAAATGGTACACTAGATTTCATTTTGTGCAATTGACATGTTTTTGATTGATTGTTGTAGCTTTCGGATCTTGTCTTCCAGTATTTTTTCAATGATTGTCGAAGACAAGGCTCCTTCATCATCCATTTCAATTCCCTATGATTTTTTTAGTATGTCTTCACATGATTGGAGGTCGTACATTCAGAGGAGAATTATGATATTTTGTAGTAATCATGCTACATACCATTGTACCAACAATTTTTTGTCGGTTGCATAAGGTATTTGGATTAATAAATATTTAAACCTCTTATCATATTCTCGGACTATCTCTCCCAAATTTTACTTGATTTCTTTTAGTTTCTTTGCTGCCAAGTGACTGTTGTCTTGAGTTTTGAAGAACTTGAGGAATTTTTTCCTTATATCTTCCTTCGAGCGTTGTTGATTGTCTGTATAATTCATAAACCAAGGAAGATCTCAGGCTCGAAGGGAAACACCGAATGGTTCCATTTGCTTTTCCTCATCATTTATTTCTGTTGCATCCCAAAATTTCTCACAGATGAACCAATTTCACTTTGGGTGTTTGTCACCTTCGTAAATTGGGATATGATTTAGACCCACATTTTCTTAGAGGGATTCTTTGAATTTGGAACTATTGTAAGAGTTTGTGTCTAGGTGAACTTAGAGGTTGGATTACTTTCTTGCGTCGGGTTTTGGATTTCAGACTCGACTAGTTCAATTGCTAATTGTGCGGGATATTTTCTTGGGATTTGAGAATGTTCGACGAATCATCCTCTACAGGGTTGTGACAGTTCATTTTCACTATCTATTGAATTGGAATATTCTAAAAGTAGATTCGGAAGGGGGGCGACGTCTGTGAGATCTATTACATGAATAAGTATAAATTATGTTTGGTTTTCATTGTTTTCTTGTGCTTCAATTAACACTGTATCTCTTATTTGACTAGTTTTATCAGTTTGACATCACACACACACTGTGACTATGTATCTATGTGAAGTCTTTGTCGAAGAAACTATGTAATACATGGGATATGACTTCATACAGGAGAAAGTTGAATTGTAGGTCCCGAATAGTCGATCTGCACATATAACTGATCATTGGATTGCTCGTACCATTGACTGCCACACTTTATTGCAAGCTTCCACTCCTCCCATGAGTTGTTGGGGCACTCTTAAAGGATGCTCCATCTATATACCTCACCTGGGTAGGTTTTATATGAGATTTTCAAATATCCCTCTCATTTCTCAACTCTTCTTGTTTCTTTTGTCTTTTATCCCATTCTATTTTTAGAATATCATCTGAAGGATTATGGATCTACGTTCGATGCACATATTTCTCATTTGCATTAGTTATATTTTTCTCGACTTGAATTTTTTTTGACTTGGGTGTGGTTCGTCTTCAGTTCAACTTTGTCTTTAAATTAAAATTCGACTTATCTCATCCAACAGATCATCCAAAACCCCGATGCCTACCCAACTTACTCACAGTAGACAGTTCCATTGTTATTGTTTATACATGCATTTCTTTAAAAAGTAATCCCAAGATTCTATGGTATCTTTAGAAATTTCTTCCAAGAACGCTTCCCATTCTTCTCATCTCTTCTTCCAATTGGATTTTGGAGGAGGAAATTTCAAAGGGGGTTGATACTCTACAATGTCGTTGAATACTTTGTCTAAGAGGAATTTATGTAGTAGGGAAGGGACGGTGCAAAGGAATCCATCGTGCAATTTCGTATAAAATTTGTTCTTGATGGTTTGGATTGACTCTCTATATTCAACTTATTGATCTTTGATGTAGTCTCCCATAATCCTCTCAACCCACTCATTTAAGTTTTTTCTTCCGTTGTTTATGATATTGTAAATTAACTACTCATCGAAAGTGGGTTTGTGCATTAGGCTGATAAGATATGTGAAAAATGCTTCTAGAATGGATTCCATAAATCGTTTGTGAGTTTTTGAGAAGAATTGAGTGCGTGCTTCATTGAGCGCCAATATTTTATTATTGCATAATTCTTGATTTAATTGATAATATATGCTCCCACCATTCACATATGTCTTCTAGAGTTATCATCTATGTGCATTTTTGTTGTGCATGTGCGAGTTCATAACTACCAAAAATGAAACCAATGTTGTAGTCTAGGGGAAAGTACGAGAAAGTTTCTAGAAAGTACTTACCCAGAGCATTACACACTACAACATTATATATAAGAACACATATACATATAGAATATCATACATAAGTGGGGGAGAACCATCAATATATTTTATTATATATATGTCCAAAACAACCTCTATCTTTCCATTACATGATAGTGTATATATATGTGTGATATACAATTACCAGTCAGTTAAATTCCTTGTAACACAGTCGAACCCTAAGTACCCTTTTAATGGATGGGGCATCAAAAATATTCTTTCCTTAATCATCTCGAATCCTTTCCCTGAGATCTTTTTCTTCTTTTGTTCATCACGAGTTATCTAACAACTGCTACCCTGCTCAAATCCGATCTTTTGATTGGGAGATATGCCCTTCCAAATATCTTCAGGCATTATTAGTAAAGGGGAACGTGGCATCCACGTAGGTCTATCTCATTCATACCATCCCAATTTCCCCGAAGTCCCGAAGATTCCCCAATGTTCCTGCATCTATGGTGGAAGTTCATCCACCTTCAAATCCAACGATGAAACTTTATCCTCGTTTATCACATAAGATCAAGGGGAATTTGAAGTTCGATGCTTCGATGCTGAGCACCCATTTTTCTTTATATACACATATCCTTTAGAGTCTTGAAATCATGAACTCTCGAAGGAACTTGAAATATTTCCATGTGGCTCCAACCTTCAGACTGTTTCGACTCATCCAAACACGCCACTCCAATCCTTTGGAGTCCTGAATTCCCAGACTCCCAAAGGGTCCACACTTACGCATGGAGACACATTAAACAAAGAGGAAATGACAGGTGGGTCTAGGGCTTTGGCCAATTTAACCCCAACATTCTAGCCTCCCAATCTTCCTAAAGTCCTGGACTTCCAGAGTCTCGAGTAGTCCATCATATTTTGGTGAAGTGACCATGATCTAGGGGGATGACACATGACAAAGGGAATAAATGACACATGGCCCCATCAATGGGTGACATGTGTCACATTATAATGGGCCTTTAGGGTCTGTAAGAAGTACAAATTAGGGTGACATGTGGCATGCTGAATAGGGGTCCACGTCATCCTAGGTGATTTCATCGTGCCACATCACTCTGGAAATGTCAACCTTCCAATGCCCCTTAATTCCCATGTTTGGGATGTGTTCATGTATATCCATATATCTACGATCTCCGTTACTTCATAACTTTGGCATTAGGGGGTTTCACCCATTTAACACTCTTTTTCTCCTAGAGTGGTCAATGCCAGATTGACCATGGTGTAGATCCAATGGTAAGGGAAGGCCCTGAAGCATCCTTGGATCGATAGTCCTTGTCACTTCATGACTTCAACGTTCAGGGGTTTGGCTATGTAGTTTCCATTTTAATGCCAGAGTGGTTAGCGCCATACTGAACATGGTCTAGATCCAATGGTTACGAGAGGTATTGAAGCTTCTTTGGATCGATGATTCTCATCACTTCACGAGCTCGACGTTTGGGGGTTACAACCATTTAACACTCCCTTTTTTCCTAGAGTGGTCAACACTGAATTGACCACGACATAGATCCAATGGTCATGGAGGCTCCCAGGTACCCTTGGATATACTACTTGTGTTACTTAGCGACCGATAAGTGAATTAGGGTTTAATGGTGGGAGAGATCCCATGGTCATGTTAGGGAAATTGACAAATGTCGGTCAACCTCACTGGTAACTAAACCGGTAGGTTTCCTTCGGTTGGTTTTGGAGGTTGTGAATTCATAGCATCTCGGAGCTCTGAAGCCAGGAAATCTTGGGTCCTTTTAGACCCAGTGAAGGGTTCCTAGGTCTTGGTCATATGGATCCTCTAAAAGGTATCAAGTCTGCATGACCACTTATTTACCGTGATTTATTTAGGACCGTGGTCATGAGCCCTCGGTCACACCGATGACGGGTTTGAAGGAAGCACCTTCCATTCCCTGGACTTAAGTTATAAAACATGGAATGGTGTTTCTCGACTAGTATAAGGACTGTAAACTTATTCATAGACTCATCTATAGAACTATGTATCATAGATCTCCATATTCTAAGATGAAGTAAACATGAACTATACAAAAGAATGGGTTTACAGAAAAAAAATAATCATTTATAATTTAATCATACAATACAATGTTTTTTTCATAGACACATACATTTCAATTCTAGTATACAAAGCATAAAAATACTTTTCAGGAAACCATAATTCGTGAAGCAACTGCTGAGAGGGGTTCCTGTTTCCACCCAACCGTAGGCACAACCACTCCTGAATGGATTTACCATTGGCCACCCCCTATCTAGACCATGATGTTCTGAGAGAGAGTCTTCTTTCTTGTTCAACAATAGTCAGGGAAAGAGGTTACTCTCCTCCTCCCATAGAAACTTGACAATTGGTTTTCTTTTCACCAAGCAAGGGGCCTCAAATGAGTGCTTCCTTATTCATTCATCTTCCTGCATCCACATTTATCATCTTGGACTGAAAACACTACCAAAAACTTCTTTCACCCTAGAGAAATGGTCTCTCGACTCATCTCCTTCTGCCATTCTCTCTATCCATGAATTCCCTTATTTTCTTTCTTTCCTCAGCAAGATTGTGTGGGTCCAAATCCCTAGCTCGTGGTCAGGTAAGGAAGTATTTCATATGGGTACTCTACCCATATCCTCATTAACTCTTGAGGAGGACTTCCCAACTACCAACCTGACTGGTGATTTATTTCTAGGTCAGAGGACTCTTCTAGGTATAAGTAATTTAAATCCAGTAAGGTACTAGTTTGGTGGGGCTCATCTCAATCATTGTTGGTTCCCCTCACCATCTCTCTCATAGAATCATGGTATACCTTGACAAACCCCCTCAAAAGTTATGTGTCACTATTCATTTTATTTAATAACATAAATACATACATTATCTTTATAACAAAAGGTTCATAAATTCCAACATACACACATATTCAACTTTCCCATAGTCTCTTGGAAAGTTATAGTTATATTTACAAGATGGGGGTGTTACACATTATTTTCGTCATCCCTATGATTGTTAATGATGTAAACCTATCTTTTTCCTTCAGAGGGGTCAGTGGCCTGAGTTCCTAAATAGAGAAGGGAGAATAACTTTTCCTGAGAAAAGAAGTTGCATTTTCCTATGTAAAAACCTTATAAAAAATGAAGTTCGCAGGTTGCTATATAGGCAGGGTGCGAGAATGACCCATTCTCGCAGGTTTCACTATAGCCAGGGTGTGAGGTGTTCATAGGTTGCTCTATATCTAGGGTGAGAGAATTCCTACACGTGGGAAAAATGAGCGTTTTCTCGAATCTTCTAGAAGGAGAAGCTTCTATGGTGAGATGGCATCTGAATAGTTTGGATCTTACTCGCTTTTCATGATTTAGTGGGATCATCCTAACCTCCTCACCTTATCCTCTTCAAGTTATAAAAGAAGATGAGTTCTCATGGAGAAAGTTAGCTTGGTTAGCTTGGGTTAGCTTTGTTGGTTCTTAAGTTTGTTAGCTTTGGCTTGGTTGGAGTGGCTTTGAGATTCGCTTTGTCAAGATAGATTGTGAGTAGCTATCAAATCTATGGTCTCAGAATTCTTGGAGTCAAAGTGTGTGGGGAACGAAGGACAGTTGGAAGGGACCTTATGACATCAAGGCAATGGCTGTAATCTCTCTTTCACATTTACTATGATACAATAATATGATTCTTTCCCATAAAGCTAGTTTTACTTTATTGTATAACTCCTTGATCATATACATAGATTAACTGTTGAATATATTGAGTTGTATTCATTTCGATTGGTTTGTATTGTTGTGGTCTGGACGACACAAGAGCATTGAAGTGAAGCTGGAACAACAAAGACCAAAGGAAGCGATCATAAGGTATGTTCATGATTCTTGCCTCCTAGTTCATTCAATAGTCAAAATCTAGGGAAAGAGTATTATTCTGTATTGCTTTGTTCTAGATCCAAGTGGATCTAGGGAGATCGGTTTGTGTCCACACTTACGGATTTATCCAATAACAGGGGGAAACATGGGTATTGCATTTCTTAACTGTTCGATCGGTCGACTCTAACTGTCTATTCAATTGACTTCCTAACTGACTACTGTAGTCAACTTGGCTAGTTGACTGGAAGGTTTAGTTGGCGGGGCCGACTAGCCCCTACAATAGATACCTTTGAATGGAGAAATTTAAAGGAATATCGTGATAGTCGACTAACATGTATAAACTCTAAAAAAATGTGGGTTTATACTAAGGAGCCTTATGTTTTCCCAAAACACTACAACCAAGTGTTTTTTTACCTAGATGTGCTAGATGGGGATTGTTGGATTGTACTGAGACATGATCTGACATCAAAAAATATTTTTGAGAACAACAATGTTATAATTCCAAGTGAGGAATATAATCAAGGCGATGGAAATGAAGAGTGATATGTAAATTTTTTATTTCGACATACTTCATCAACCATCATTAGTAAACCAATCAAAATCCTCTTTAATTCATTAAACATAAGGGAATTAATGACAATTAACCACTTAATGCTTGGATGTTTGTATTGGTGCATTCATGAGGAAATAAGTTAAAAGGTAATGGATAAATGTATGGAAGAGGCAAAATGATAAAAAAATAAATAATTCTAACAGTGAAAAAATGTGTCAAATCAATGACCCAACAACGCTTTATATCCCCTAAAATTTTCCCTACCCCGAGGAATGTATCCTCCTCATAAAAATGAGGAGGCAAACATTCTTCAAAAGAAAGTGAGTCGTACTGCAATAGTTCGAGGGATCCTCTCCCTCTCCCTCTCCCTCTCTCTAGCCTCCCACTCACGTACAAATTTTTATGTGTCAACCTACTGCTACTACTCCTGCGCCTTCTCTCATCGTCATCGTCTCTAAATCACACACAATTATTTTTAGGCACATATATATAGATAAAAAAAATTAAAATTATAAAACACAGACATATATAACCATTTTGCATTTATCAAAAACTAAAATTAATTTCTATTTTCAAAAAAATATGGTAAAGTAACCGATGTTCCTTTAATAAATCATGCGCACCATGAATGATGTTCTTTATCAAAAAACAAGCACTGTCCCCAATACTCTATTTTATTTGGCACATGTGTGCTAGACTTGAAATTAAATGGAGAGATATGCTAATTTTTATATTTTCATTGTGATGTTGTGCATCGATGCAGGTTATTCATTATAACACACTAGTTTGTGGTGCCTAATCTAAAACAATACACACCTTTAAGGTGCATCGATGATTTCGATAATCCATGTTTGCAATTTTCACGGTGCTCCATGTTGTATGTCACATCAATTGTACATTAGTAATTAAATGCATCGGTATGATAATTATTGTATGTGCGGTGTGATGAGGTGCACAAGTGCATGTTATTCCATATAATGCACCAGTTTGCAGTTCCTTGTCTAAAACAATATGGATTGTTAAGGTACACCAGTAAGTTTAGTGCTCCATGTTGCTTAGAACCTCGATGTGTATTTTTAGTGATGTGTTATATTTTATAACACACCAATCATGGTGTGTTTGGTTCAATGAGGAGCACCGGTGTATTTAATTTGTTATAACACATGAGTGGGTTTTTTCATGAAGATGGTGCCTCTTCTAAGACAGAGGCACCGATAATGCACAACCTTATTATGGTGTGTGATGTAGTTAGTGTTTAGTGGTGTGTTATGTAATTTTATATGCACCACTAGTGATGCTTCTTGTTAATTCACAAGATGCACAATTTTTGGTGCTTCCTATAAATGCACAGGATGCACTGCATATAGGGCGAGCCAAATGTGTAAAACACACCATGCATATTTAAAAAAAAATATGAAAAAAGTCCAAATTTAAGACCAAGTTTAAATTTCAATCCAATGAAAATCAAAATAACGAGATAACAAAAAATTTACCTTGTCTCTTTGAGGCATGGTTGGCTCATAGAGGAAAAATAAAAATTTCAACTTTTTTCCAAAATTGGAAAATGTATGGAATCTATAGGGGAATTAAGGAAGACACATTGTAGAGAACTACAAATGGGGTGTTCGTAGAAGGAGGGTGAGCATTGGTTCTTGTGTGAGAGGTTGTAAGCATAGAAGGAAATGTAATAATGAAATTTGGTTTGGAAATTTGTTTTTATTTTACCCTATCGCGATGTACCCAACAATAAGACACATCAGTGCATTCTTCAGTACTTGAACACACTAGTACATTTTTATTTTATTTTACCTTATAGTGGTGTGCCATATAGTTGGATGCACTGGTGAATTATAGTACAAGTGACACACTGGTTGGATTTTTGGGTATATATTAAAAAACTCAAGGCTATATTACTATCAAGAACACCATTATTGTTTTTCAGTGGGCCACTATTTTAGATTCATCGACGCTGTAGGGGTTTTTAAATGCATTATGAAAGGTTTTATGGATTTTAAAATTAATTTTTCGTTGAATAACCAATTTTTCTAACATGATTTGGTGCATCCTTTATACACGCACTAGTGCACTTCATTTGTCATGGAGCACCGCTATCCATTATATATTTTTTTAAAATAAAAAATGATATTTTATCATTTTATATAATAACATTTATCAATGTGCTTTATTTGTTAAGAATCGGGAAATTATTTTTTTGAGTGCACCAGTGCATTATGATGATTGAGACACACTAGTGTTAAAAACCTCTGCAAAAACCTCCAACCACTTTCCTTTGCTATAAATAAATAATGGATAAATATTTTGGGGAGATTCCATATAAAATCTGCTGCAAGTTTTTCTCCTTGTAGTGTAGGGTTCTTCTATGAGGATGATGTCTCATACCACTCTATCGGCTGCATGGGGATGGCCTGGATTTTGGTTGGTTTGAATATCTCAAGGGATTTAACTGATTCCATCTCAATTAGACGAGGGGAATTAGTGTACAAAAAATAGGTGGATTACAAGGTCATTCCTTTTAAATGTGGAAGATGTCACTCTTATGGTCATTTACAATTAGATTGTGCTCAAGGGTCGAAATGAATGAAATGGGTTTGCAAGGACAAGAAGGAAAAATCGATGTAGATCCCATCCTCTCACGTCTCTTCCTCTTGAAGTGCTCCAAGAATAGATGAATACTATGGACCTCAGGAAAAGGAGGAACCTTTGTCTATACCTCCACAAGCTCAGAAAGAAGTGAAGTATACAATTGAAGAGAATTCGACGAGTATGAATCCTCCCTCCTCTCCTACTGCATCACTTTCTCTAGTTTTGGACATTCAATTTAGTTCTTTGGGTTTTCCAACCCCTAGCCCTGAGAAAAATAGTGGAGAGGATTTCTTGTCTAGTCTATCAAGGTTTACGGGACCCCAAACCTCCACCCTTATTCCTATTACTTTTCTCAAGTATGGAGATACCCCTTTACTTCCCCCCTTGAAGTATATTCCCCATGCCACCTTTATATCCTTGATATCACAAGATGGCTACTCCCTTCAAGAGAGTCTCAAATACAATATGAGATCCAAAAATAAGAGGATACACTCTCCGGTCATGGATTGGAGGGAGGGTTAGGTTCATTTGAAGAAATGGATAGAAATACCTCTCAGGGGGCATAAAAAAATTGTATTTCCATTGCATAGAAGAAGGTGAATTTGGAAATCCGAATAGGAAAACACCATTCTCTAATTGGGGCCCTGAGAGATAATTCCCCAAGGAAGGGGGAACCATGATCCTCTTATCCCCAGGGAACCTAGAACCATCAATTCTATTCCTTTCAGAATCGATGTTGGATAGTAAATGAGTGATAAAATCCCTCGCACCCTCCCTTCCAGGCTAGGAATTCCTGGCCACTAATTCACAAGGGTAATATGGGGGTTGATAATGGGTTGGAGGAAGAATGATCTTATTGTAAGAAACATCTAGGTTATCAGATCTATCGTAGGTACTGTTTTAATCCCTAGAATTGAACTTGGATTTTTCTTTCATAAACCTCTATGGGCCCTACTTAGATAGATTTTTTTTTGGAATCTACACTCCACAACCCTCTTCTAAAGAAATGGTTTGTTATAATTGGTGGATGCCTAAAATTCACACTGGGATCTAGACACATCTAGGGTTTGGTTGCATATATGGATCCTTTAGTGGATTCACAAATATGGAGGAAGTTATTATGTTGTATATTCAACTAGTAAAATTATCACCTACTTGGAGGAATATGAGAACAAGGGAGTCTAGAGTGGCCAAATGACTAGACCATTTTCTCATCTTAGAAAATATGTTGAAATCCAATCTAAGGTTTTGTCAATGGGTCTCTTCATATGGTGACTTGGATCATTTCCCCATATTTATGGAGCTCACTCCCTCCATGGGAAAAACACCTATCCCTTTCAAACTAAAGTCGACATGGCTGGCGGACCCAACCTTCATAGAAACAATCAAGGCCTGCTAGAGTCCTTTTGATTCCACCTCTCCAAAACCCCCACCCCTCCAATTCCAAGCAAATCTTAAGAGATAAAATGCCATTGCAATTTCCTAGTCAAAGGAGATATGGAAGAGAGATAACAAGTCCTTGGTGGAAATTTAAACAAATATAGAACAAGCTCTTGAAGGGGAAGAAAAAGCCCTATTTTCAGAATAGAAAAAGGATTCACTCAAATCCGCGAAAGAGAGAAGAAGGAAAATATTGTTGGAAAGGGAACACGAGTGGAGAATAAAAATAAGAGAAATTTGGCTACAATCTAGTGATGAAAACACCAAATTTTTCCATTAGTTTGCAAACAATAGGAAATCAATAAATACAACCAAGGAAATTGATAGAGAAAACAAAACAAAAGCCACATCCTTTGTTGAACTAGTTGAGGAAGAGACTTTACACTTCGTGAATGTTTTCAAGGAAGAATATCAAGCAACCATTGATTCCATACTCAAGGTGGCTTCCCACTTACCTAGCTTCATTGACCAGGAGATAAACACCCAACCAATGGTAAAAATAACAATGGAATAACTACAAAGGGTATTACATAGTTTCCAGAAAGAAAAAATCCTTGGTCTGGATGAGCATCCTATGGAATTTTATATTGGCTTTTTTGAATTCCTAGGAAGTGACATGTTAAAGGTAGTGGAGTATTCAAGATCCACTAGGTATACTTTGGAATCCTTCAACAATAATTTCATAACAATCACCCCTAAATATGAAAATCCATCTACGTATGAGCATAGGGCCCATCTATTTTTGCAACAACATATATAAAGTTATTTTTAAAACAATATCTTGTCACCTAAAGGATATTTCATCAAAACATATCTCTCTAGAACAATTTGGATTCCTCGGAGGGAGGAAAATTCATGAAGCAATTAGAATTTCCCAAGAGGGATTATAATCCATTAATAGAGGAAATAAGAAGGCCCTCACTCACAAGGTTGATCTGTCAAAGGATTTCAATAGAGTCAGTTGGATGTATCTTAGAATGTGTAAGGTATCGAATGTATTATAATAAGTAGAAATAAAATTATTGCAAGGAATACAAGTGGAACAACAAAATATAGATAATCACAACACAAAAAATGATACCTTTATTGATAGAAATCCAAGTTCAATTGTCTCTTTGAGGGGGAAACCTCCAGCAGAGTAGAGCTCTAATACAATAATTCTCAGGACAAGACTTTCTCATGCCTTCTAATCCTATTTATACTAATTATATATTCTAAAGAACATTCTAGAGAAAGATATTTCAAAAAGCGAAAGCTTATGTTAAATATTCTTACATTATACTTGTTCACATTATTAACTAGGCATTATTTACTAATTCCAAACTTCATTACATGGAAAATATATAATTCTACCTACGTGTGGGGTTAGGGAGGTTAGGTCCCTAACATGACCCCCCCCCCCTTTAAAAAAACCCTAGTCCTCATGGATTGAGATGATGAAATTGATGTAGAATGGTAGTCGACTCCCATTTGGCATCTTCTCGTAGTGTATACTTCCACTAAACTAGAACTTCCTTGATGGTGTGCTGATGGAGATGATTGTGGCTGCAACCAAATAAAATCTTCTTCATCCAACTCAGGGAGACTGGTTCGAGTCTGGGACTTAGTTCCAATCACTTTCTTTAAGAAAAAGACATGAAAAGTAGGATGGATCTTAGAGTGACTAGGCAGTAGTAACTGGTAAGCCACATGCCCCACTTGCTTGAGAATTATATAAGGACCATAAAATTTGGGGGAAAGTTTGTAATAGTGTTGCGATTTGAGTGAATTCTACTTATAAGGTTGGATATGAAGAAACACCTTGTCCTCTTCAGTGAATTGATGTTTAGAATGGCCCTGATCTTCTTGTTTCTTCATGCAATTATGATCTTGGACCAAATTTTCTTTGAGGGTATGGAGGATGGCTGCATATATTGTAATATTGTTGTAAACCTCTTGAACCTTGGAGAAACTTGACATGTATGAGAGAACCAACAATGGATTTTTCCTGTAGACGGATTCAAAGGGAGTCATGTGAGTGGCAGTATGGTAATATATGTTGTACCACCATTCAACTAGGGGTAACCACTAAGCCCACTAATATTTTCTGTCGGATGCAAACCACCACAAATATGTTTCCAAACACTTGTTTACAACAATTTTTCCATTAGTCTAGGGATGATAGGTGGTTCTAAGATGCAATTGAGTTCCCTATATTCTAAACAGTGCTTGCCAAAACTTGTTGGTGAAAGTTGGATCATGGTCAGAGACAATAGAATGAGGCATTCCATGGATTTTGAATATATTATACATAAAAAATTGAGCCACTGTGGATGCGGTGAGCAGGTGTTGAAGAGAACATAAATGAGCATATTTGGAAATAATATCTACTACCACCATGATGCATGGCTTATTTCCTTATTTAGGTAAGACAACAATGAAATTCATTGATATATCCATCTAAATAGTAGGCGGAATTGGGAGCGATTGGAGTGTGCTTGAAGATTTGAATATTCTCTCTTATTGCGGTGACATGTATCACATTCAACCACAAACGTGCATATATCCCATTTCATACCTTCCCAAAAAAAATAGCATTTGACTTGTTCATAGGTTTTGGTAAATCCTGAATGCCCAACTATGGGTGAAGCATGAAACTCAGAGAGCGCCATGGATTTAAAGGTTCAACTATTTTCTTAAATACAAATGATCGTTATAGAGAAGGTCTTCATTTTTCTAAGAGTACCTTGGAGAAAATTGAGGATCCTTTTTCAATTTTTTGATTAGGATAGAAAGTTTGGGGTCTTGTAACCATTCCTAATGAACAATCTGAATCTAGTCTACGACAATGAATGAGAGGGAAAGATGGAACCTTATTCTTCATATTTCCTTTAAATAGCATCAACAAACGCATTTTATTTTCCCTTCCTGTATATGATATCATAATCATATTCAAATATCTTGGTTGTAAATGTGTTGAACTTGCACATAATAGATCTATCTAAATAATAATACACACATTTGCAGAGAGAATTGGAAAAAGAAGAAGAAGGAGAGAAAGAATGGAAAGAATTCTCATTAACCGTTTTCCACACTCAAAGAGTCAATAATTTACAATATATATAGGATAAATGAGTAACTAATGAGCCATAGTGGTGGTCTAGAGTGATATGGACACACACCAGTAGTTACGGGAGTGAACTGCCACCTAGTCTAGTCTCTCAGGAAATTACGGAGTGAACTGCCACCTATTCCTAGTCTCTCAGAAATTACTTGAGTGAATCGCCACCTAGTTGAGTTAACTAGAAATAACTAGTCTTCGCTAATCGGACGAATAACGAGTAGTGAGTTGGTGATGATCCTAATGTTTCAGCGGTGACAAAAACCAATGCAACATCTTAAACTCAACTCAACTAGTCAACCAAAATAACCTAAAGAGAATATTCTCCGTGTGGAATATTCTCCCCAAAATATAGGAGACTGGATAATGACTAATTATGACTAATAAACAAGGAATAACCTTAGGAAAAAAAAAATCTAGGTGTGTGTGAAGTAACTCCAACATTGGTCACCCATTTTTGTTTCTTCGGGGTGGAAATTCTTTGTTCCAGAAAATACTTGAAGCTACAATGATCAACTTTAATTTGGAAGAATTTCCCTAATAGATAAGGATGCCAGAGATCCACCACATGTAGAATAACCAACATTTATTTTTCATAGGTTGATTGGCCCAAATGTGTCTCTGACAGTTGTTTGCTAGTGAAAGACAAAGGTTGACCATATTGCATGAGGACTACCCCAATTCCTTTCCTTGATGCATCACATTCTAGAAAAAAAGTCTTAGTGAAGTCTGCTACTGTCGGGACATGAGTCATGCACATAACCTCTTTCATGGATTGGAAGGATTGATCAACTCCTGGAGTCCAACTGAAAACATTCTTTTTAAGGAGAGTAGTAAGAGGAGTTGTAATTTTTCCATAATTTTGAAAAAACTTGAAATAATAGCCTATTTAACCTAGGAAACCATGCAATATTTTAAGAGTTTTGGGGTGAGTATAATCCTTCATAGCATCAATTTTCTTAGGATCCACCCATAAACCATCCTTGCTGACAATATGACCTAGGTACTCAACTTCAGAGGCTCCAAAATCACATCTAGACTGTTTGAGAAAACGTTTGTGCTTATATAGTAGATGGAGAACTTGATCCACATGGTAGAGATAGGCTCCCCAGGTTTTACTATTGATGAGAATATCATCAAATAAAACTAAGATAAAATGACGGAGGAAAGGATGAAAAAAATGATTCATGAGGTGTTGAAAAATGGAGAGGGAATTACAGAGGCCAAAGAGCATGACCAAGAACTCATAGTGACCCTCGTGAGTTATAAAATAAGTATTGGGAGGGTCTTCCTCTTTCATACTTATTTGGTGGTAGCCATAATGAAGATCAAGTTTATTAAAGTATTGAGCACCAATCAATTCATCCAAAAGGTCATCAATGATAGGAATGGGGAATTTGTCTTTTATTGTGAGTTTGTTGAGGGAACGAAAAATCAGGACACATGCGCCAAGTGACTTCTTTATTGGGTACCATGACTACCAAAGAATAATAGGGGATAATATTGGGATGGATAACACCCGCTTCTAGCAATTATTGAACATTTTCCTCAATTTCAATTTTCTGGGCAAAGGGATGATGATAAGGGTGAATATTGGGAACAAGACTACCCAATAGTAGAGGAATGGAATGATCATGGACACCGTCGGAAGGGTGAATTTCATGGGGAGTGTTAAAAATAGATTGGTTTTGGGAGAGTATAGATTGGAGGTCAGGGTGCACCAAGGGAGTCTCAATGGATTCAATGGAATGGAGTTGGGAAATAATTCTAGAATGACCTTTTGAGTAGCTTTTCCATTTGGCGGGAACTGATGATCTCTGGTGAGCTTGTTGTGATTCCTTCAAACTTATACTGTTGTCCCTCCTATTGTAATTGCATGGTTAGGTCCTTAAAATCTAGGAGGATGGGGCAAAGAGTGTGTAATGATTCCACACCTAGCACAATGTCACAACCTCCCATGTCAATAGAAAACATATGAGATTTCAGATGGTATTGACCAATTTGTAGGAACACACTTTCATAACTCCCACCACATTTCATGGAACTGCCATTGACAATCATGATATGGAAATTGTTTACCGCACGGATATAGCAATTGATTTCTTGGGCGATGAATAAAATTATGGGTGTTGCCACTATCAACTAGGATGATGATTTTTCTATGCTTAATGTAGCCAATTAACTTGAGGGTTTGGGGAGTAGAGAAGCCAATGAGGGCATGCATTGAAATCAATGGTAGAAATTCTAGTGGATCATAGGGTTGAGTAAGATCATCTATTTGGGGTAGCTCTTCAATAGGGGAAACATCAACACCCTCATCATAAAAATTCTTAGAAATTTCCATAAAATTTTATGTTCTTTACACTTTCTCCCCATAAAATATTTATCATCACAATTCTAGAAAAAACTCTTGAGTTTGCATTCAACCATTTCTTCTCGAGCTAATTTATGGGTATTGAGAGGAGTGTCCCGAGGGGTAGGATTGGTGGGTCTAGGGTGAGGAATATAATAGGGTTTTCTTCTCTATGAAGGAACAACCTGTTGTGCCTCCTTGGAATTTTTAGTAGCTTCCAACCAAGTTTGGGGGTGAGTCATTAGGACCTGGGCTCATATTTCATCCTTTAGGCCATTGATAAAGCATTCCCCGAAGAAGGCATCTGACATACCTTCTGTTATGAAAGTCAAGTGCTCAAAGGAAGATATAAAGTCTTCCACCATTCCAGACTATTTCAACTTGGTCAAACAACCCAAATGGTGTGTATCAGTTTCAAAGCATTCATAAATCTCGACTACAAACTATGTCCAAGATCCATACAATTGGAATCAATTTTTATGCCATTTCCACCATTGCCAACATTCCAGATCTAGATAGAGGATATTGTAATGAAGTTTTTCCAATTCATTGGTGATGCCATATAAGGAGAAATAATGTTCTATTTGAGTGACCTAACCCATGGGATCTGAGCCATCAAATGTTTTCACCTCGAATCTGGAAAGACACAGTTCATGATGAAGGTGATTGGAATGAGGGTTTTGAAAATGAGAATAGTGGAGGTCTTCCTAATAGGAAGGTTGTTTAGATGAGGACGGGTTCATGGATCAACTCAACAATTTTCAAGTGTGTCTTTGATGGAGGCATATTCGTCCTTGAGAGTAGAAACATAGGAATTGAGGGAGATAATGTTAAAATCGATGTCTAATATGTCCTTTTTGTTCTAGGTGTTGTCTTCAATCAAGGTAGTGAGTTCTTGGTTACGGGAGAGAGACATTTGGTACTATACAAAAATGGACAGGTGGGTCTGCACAGAAAAAAAGAGTTACAAATGAGGGGTATTATTGTGGATGGGGTGAAGAGAGTAAACCAATGGGATAAGTGGAAAATAAGGGTGTCGAGAAGGGTGGGTGGCTCCACAGAAAAAAGGATTAAAAGTGATGGTTACCATGACGATCAGGGAAAAGAGAGGAATCCAATGGGATATGTATTATATAGGGGTGTTGACGGGACAACTATACTATTTTTTTTAACTCATGTAGAGTTATACTTCAACATGAAGAATATTGCAGTAACAAAATGCCCACATTTTTAATAGGTAAAATTGTGTTGGAATTTCGCAACCAGGATGCAGGAGGCAGGGTTGCGCGACAAAATATCCCTTATGTTCCTTTTCTAATAGAGATTATAATAAAATATCTACTAGATGAAGTTTGATTCATTGGAACTCCTACTATTCATTATAAGACATTAAAACCAAAACTAAAACATGAATACAAAGATTACAATCAAAAAGAAATATCAGAGAAATTCAAGATACAATGGACACTATATTTACCTTGGAAACCCAATTGGTAAAACTATCTTTGAATGGATGCTCAATCCATTGTGGAAATCCGTGGTTACAATTCTTTCATGGATCTATATGCTCCTCATATCATTGGATAAAAGGCCCTTTGAGAGTGAAACTAGAAGAGGAAATAAGGATATCTAGGGTAATGGGAAGGCCAACAGGCTAACCTTTTGTTTTCCATTCCTGATCACCCTTTATCTCCTTTATTAATTTTTTCTTTTTCCTTATTCCATTTTTACATTTTAATTTTTTTCCATAACCTTCATAAATTTCTAAATTGGCTTACATGTATTGAGTCTTACAATAATTCAATTGTTTAGATCCATTTTGGATCACACTTCCCCAATGAGAGGATTTTTGGTCTTCAAAATATCAAAGGAAACCAATCTAGATAAATGTGCATTCTATCTATTTCTATGGAACATGGCTCTAACTCTGGCTCATGGCTACAACTCCAAACCTATCTTGTAGCTCTGGCTATTAGCTCCAATCTTGTCTATGACTTTGGTTTGGGTTGATGGATCACCTGTTCCCACAATGCATAATTTTTCTCATTGACTCTTAGCTCTGAGATATCTACAATTTTGAACTCCACATTCATCAGTCACTTCAATGTCTCTCAGTCTTGGATATGGTCCATCTTGGTAGTCAATGAAGGCAAGTCAAATGTTGGTTTATGTTTGTGTGACCCCAACATGCTATGCCATCACGTAACAATTCCACAAGGGAAGTGTGGTTTGCATTCTCTTGCACGAATCAATTGTTTCCTAGAATGGAAACAACTCTTCGGTGCTTGCGCATTCTTACAATCACTTCATGTAGTTCTCAATAACTCCCCCAATTTCATTAACCTTTGTGCACCAATCTCCAACACATCTTCAAGAATGGGTTCTTTAGATGCAATATTGAAACCAACAAATGGATGGTGAATTCCCTTTGAATCAACCTATTATCTATCTTGTTGGTTTCACTGACCTCTTTTTTTATATCTAATTGGATTGGAGATGCAATCAAATGTTCATCTTCTTCAATCTTCACTCTCCACACTCTTCTCTTAGCTATGCAGTTTATGGGGTGAATATATGGATGAAGTCACTAAATATTTACTTCCCAATGACTACTCAACTTGTAGTGGTGGAAAATATTCTTGGTGTTGTTGTATGGACTACTTGACATGCATTTCTTCCCCTTTAACCTTTGATTTTGTTGTTTTATTAGGTAATAATTCTTGTCCTTCTTCCTTTGAAATTTTTTAGGATTGTGGCATATGGGTTGCTTCTCCTAGTGAAATGACTCAAGATGGACTTTATTCCCACAAAATGAGCATGCCTTTGAGTACCAATAGTTGATAGAACAATGTTTTGGAATATTGGTTGTTGTCATTGATGTCAACCCTAGTCATTGGTTTTGGACCGCAAGATTGATGAAGGTATTTGGACATGAAGGATAGTGCACATGCAGATACAACACCCATGGATGGATAATATACATCATGTTGTTTTCGGTGGTAGGTGGTACATCACATGGATCCTCATGATTGAGGATAAATGATTTTTTTAAGATGACAAAGTGAATTGAAGAAGGAAGTACAGGTCGTCCCTGAAGATAATTAAAGAAAAGAATTACAAAATAAGAAAGTGTCAGGTCGACCCTAATGTTAAAAGGAAGTGAGATAAAGGGTATAAATACATCTCATTAAACATTCATTTTTCAACACACACAATTTTTTTAATGAACAAGGATATATAAGTCGAATTTCAGAGGAAATCTGAAGTAAAGAAGGCCAGATTTCAAGGGAGGATGAAGTCTTTTGGTAATGTGTTCTAAGGTATGTTATTTACAGGTCATCTTACCATTTTATCTGTACTGTTTTTTCTATAATGATTCAGATGGTGAAATTGGTATGGTATTGATAAGACATATCTAGGTACCTTTGGTAAAAATTTCAGCTCTTTATTAGCTATAATTTTGGAGATACAATCTGTTGAAGATAGGGTTTTTGACTAGTCCTTAAACTAGTCATAAACAGGTGTTCCGGGTAAAACAGTCATAATGTCTTCATAGAGAATCCAAATTAAGTGAGACCAATTGCATTGGAAAGAATACAAGTTGTAGTTTCCTGTGTAAAAATTTCAGAATATGATGTTAAAAATTGAGCGCGGGGCATGTTGTACAAGTTCACTCTCCTGAATAAACCAAAATTGAATAAGGTATACCATTTTCTCTATAACTCCTTTTTTGGGAGGATTCAAGGAGTGAAACTTGGAGGAATTTTATAGAACAAATTGAGTAATATTATCTGCAGGATCGGAGTATTCCAAGAATTGAACAATTGCAAAAGTTGAATAAGTCTTAGGAAGCATTATCAGGTTCTATCTGATGGTTGGTTGATGGTGATAATTTAATGTAAAGTTTTATTATCTCTCATATATTCTTGGGTGGAAGGAAGGGGCAAGGATGGAGAGGTAAACCCTCTTTTGATATTGGATTATTGTATCTTCTGTTTGGAGGTTTATCCCTCCCTTCATATTTGGAAGTTGTAGCTACCTTTGGAAGTCATTACTTCCCTTGAACAATAACTATTGATTATTTCTCATATATTGTGCATGGTGTATTGTGGTGTATTGGTGTAACTCTTATACTAATGTTAATTTCTCAATGGATATAATTGAATGGTTTAAGTATAAGTTGAAAATGTTTTTAAATTGTACTTGATACAGATTCAACCCCCTCTCATTATCAATACTATGCTCAGGATGAGTCTTTGAGATATTCTCATCACTACCCTTTCTCAATCCACCGCTAGAAGGATAAGGTGGTAGTAGGATTCCATATTCATGTATTGCTTCATTTTCTTCTGATGAGAAAGCCAAATTTGTCATGTCTTTTTCCTTCAAAAAATTGGTCTTCATGGTCATGGTATTTTCTCATATTCCATCAAAACCCAATCCTTCATGCTTGACCCCTGGTGTAACCACAATGGGGCTTATAATTCCTTGTCTTCTCTTACATATCCCTGTCCATCATAGCTCATTTACCTTAACACTCTGTAACCAATGCCTCTGGTATGATTTTCAAAATCACCCAAGTGATCTTGTGAAAGGTCTATGGGATATGAGCTTATTAGAGTTGTCTCGGTCATGGTGTTGGATTCTACAGTGGAAATGGAAGGTGGCCTTACGTCTCAATGCTCTTGGATATTTGTTTAGAGATTTTCCAAGGCCTCCTCCTCTACTAACTCTTGTTGTAGATGACTCTTCATTTGAGTGAGCTTGTTCTCCTACCATATATCCATTTGGATGAAATTCTCTCCCAAGTGTACATGATGGACTATGTTCTTGTTCCAATCTTCCATAACCATAGTGAGAGAGTCTTGGTGTTGATTTTTGTTTTTTTGTAGCATTGGAAACAATATTTTGAGCTCTCAAGGTTCTTCTCCATTTATTCCATCCTTTGGTTAAACATATAGACATATCCATTCAATGCTTCTTCTCTTGTTGTATCTGAGAATAGATGGTCCTTAAGTCTTCCAACCTTTCTCTATTTTCTTTACCCATGTTTATTATGCGCTCTCATCAAAATTCTAGTAGCTAAATCATGGTCAAGGATTCAACTTCTTTGATACCAATATGATCCGTAAACGAGGGAATTATAACCCACTTTCTTCACCAACATGGATCCTCTGTAGAATTTGAAGTCTAAAATTTGTCTCTTTTTTCTTCTAATGGATGTAATGCCTACAATATGCCAACCAATGGTCCATTGTTGTCTAGCATAACCTACACACAAAACATAGTCGAAAACACAATGAAAATCAGTTCTGTAACTCTATATATCATGTTTTACATTTTTCCAATTAGGATTTTGAGTTGAAGTTATGGGATTCAAGGATTATGTTCATTCATATATGCAATTCTCTATTTCAAGAGCCAATTCTAGTATAAAAGAAATCTATTGTATATTTTTCTTGAGCCTACTGCTATGGGAGTCCTCTATTCTCAGAGGGTTTCCAAGATTAATGTTATGATTGAAAAATGGAACACTAAACAACCAACCCTTTTCATATTGAATGACTATTACCACCCTTAGTGCCAAAATGATCGTTGCATATTTTAGGTCATCATCTTCAAATGAATTTGCACAAGAATGATTGTCACTAGTTTGGTTACGTGTGCATGCAATAGTGCAAACTATCAATTATTGCATATGAATGTAGGTTTTCATTTTCCAACTCCTTGAATTCCTACAAAGGTGTTTAGGATTTCAAGGATAATATCAACAATAAACTCTCAATAGATTGGACTCAACATGGAAACTATGTCCGAACCATGTAATTGAATTGAATTCCTTCACTAGAAAATCACAATTTCCTCCACCTAGTTGAATTTTCAAATGCCAGTGCACTCTCCTCTAAGTACATTGACTTATTTCACCATTCATGTTCTTTGTAATCAGACACTTTTATCAATGGATAAAATGCTCATAGAAGAATCTGATTAGTAGATGAAATCTACTTTACATAAGTCATGCAGTCTATCCCAAATTCCCCAAGAGTTATAGAGATGCGATGCGTTAGATTGCATCATTACAATAAATCCTTTTCCCACTTACTCAAAAATAAATTCTCAAAATTCAAACAAGGTTACAATCCTAAGGCCTTGTAACTTCCTATGTGTTAAACCTAAGCTATGAACAAACTATATATAATATAAATGGTTCTATCTTGTTCATATATTAGTTACTAACTTTCCTTTGATGATGCAAGAATATAAAAAAAAGGAAATAAACATAAATAATATTTAACTCAATTATCCCGTACAACCCATTGATACCCAATATTGTAATGTTTTTTGCATCTTATGCCATCGTTGTTTCTTGTAAATGTATGGCAATATGGGAAAACCTTTCTAATAGAATGTGTAGGCATGAAAGTTTCTTCTGATACTTATACATATCTAAATATCTATGGTACATTAGAGATAATTATTATATTTACAACCAAGTTCACAATGCACATCTAGCTTAGCACTTGGAGAAATATACCCCAAAACTTTTTCTATAACAATGGTGATCATGAAAAGGCAGACTTTCCTTTTGAACACATCCTTCTCTTTTCTGCATCTTTGGGAATATTTTGTTTCCTAGTTAATGGAGATCAAAGCATATAATCTAATCTAACAATTAGACATAGAAGTTGTTGTTTGTGGAGTGCACATGCATACAACTAGTCGTGCCATCCCAAAGAGAGAGAGGCAACCCAAGAAAGGTGTGTATGACCTATGGGCGAGAGAAAATTCCCTAGTAGAAGTTGAATCGACCAGAGAGGGATTGAATTGGCATAGAGAGAGTGAATAGACTATGGGGGAGATATGAGCCTTTCGAAAAGAGAAATTCACCCAACAATGAGAATTGAACCAAATTAGAAAATCCTACAAAAGTGAAATGAATTTGAGATGACAACCTTTGATATATGGGACTAGAAATGCATCATATAGTGGTAGTAATAGAGTTGTTATACTTCCTATTAAATAGATAAAATCAATAATGAAATGATTCCACAAGTATGGTTATATATCCCTCTCATTTGCACTCCCACTATTCACTGGCAACCACTATTCACAAGTATGGTTATGAATCATAGAGCACAATCACATAAAAATATCACAAGAATTTAAGACACAACAAACACCATATTTACCCTAGAAATGTAATTGGGAAAACTAGTTTCGAATGGAAGTTTAGTCTATTTTGACAATATTGGTTTATGATGTTTTTATGGATCTTTATCCTCCTCATCTCCTTGGCCAAAAGACCCTTTGAGAGTGAAACTACAAGAGGAAATAGGGAGAGTTGGCGTGATGGGAATCCCAACAAGATAACCTTTTGTTTTTCGTTCCTCACTCTTTTCTCTCCTCTATTATTTATTCGTTTCATTTAATTCTCTATTTTTTTTTTTTTTTGTTTTATTCCATTTTTACATTTGCATTGTTTTCCATATTTTTTCTAACCTTCATAAATTTCCAAATTAAATTGTAGCTACTAATCCTTATAGCTATTCAAGATTTCATATCCATTTCAAATCATCCCTATGTCTTCCAATCCCCTACTTTAACTATGGGAAAGTAGAGTCTAACAATGCTTGGTCATAGTGTGAAATCTAAATCATTCTAAATTTATCATATTTGAATTGTGACTCCCATAATTGCACGTCCAAACATTAAAAAATAATAATAATTGAAAAATTGGGAAAAAAACTCATTCAAAATTTAATTTAATATCAATGTCCAAATGTGGTCATGATTGATCAAATACATCTAATATTCAAAATTTAAATTTAATAGTGATCTTTAATTGTAATGGGAATTGGTCATAAATTATCAAACTAGCTTGTGGGTACCAAGTCTTACAACCATTTGAGAGTTTAGATCCATTTCGACTCATCCCATATCTTCCAATCCCCAACTCTAAATAGAAAAAAACATAGTCTAATAATGCTTGGTCACAATGTAAAATCTAGATCATTCTAAATTTATCATATTTGAATTATGACTCCCATAATTACACGTCAACATGTCCACAAATTAAAGACTAATGATAATTGAAAGTTTGGAAAAAACTCATATTCAAAATTTATTTTAATATAAATTTAATATTAATGTCCAAATATGATCATAATTGATCAAAGAAATCTAATATTCAAAATTCAAATTTAATAATGATCTTTAAATGTGATGGAAATTGGTCATTGGGAATTTGGAAAAAGGAAGATATGATCTTAAAAGTCATTAGAAAAAATGTAAGGTAAGTAGATGAAGAGTGTTTTAAAGAATCTCGAGAAAGAGGATATAATAGATACAAATATTTCAAAAGAATCAGATTAATATTTCAAAGATTCGGCGAGGATAATCTCCGGAGGGCCGAGTGAGGCAGCATGAACTTCTGCAAGTGGCTATTAATTGGCTTGGGTAGAAGTTGCATCGCGGGTTCTAAACTTTTCCCGGTGAGATCCTGCACTACATCTCTAGAAAACCTGCAAATTGAAAATTAAAATGATCTTGCAAATTATATTTTTTTTATGTTCTTCATTCTCCATTGATTGTCCCCTTTTCTTGAGCCTTCTCTGTAGCACAAGATTTCCGTAATGTATTACATGTTCACAATTTTGATATTTTGGCGTCCAAACATGAAGTCTACTACCATTAACTTTGAAAGAATTCCAAATCTCTAATCAGACAAGATTTTTTTTTTTAATTAGAAGCATCATCAACATAGTACTCTAAGAACCCATGTCTTAAGCTTCTACAACAAATTAATTATAAGTATTACCAGCAAAGCCTGTGTCTTTAGCTTCCAGTGTAAAATAAATTGTGTCACTGAGAGAAACCCTCTCCAAATATAAAAAATAAAAATCATTTATATTATATGTCCATATATTAACTAAGTTGTCACCTCCTTCCTTTTAAGGAACTTCCTCTTTAAGACACACAAACATTGTTGCTACACAATTCTTGCTAAGAGTAGATAAAATATAATATCAAAAATATCATTTAAGAGTAGATAAAATATAATATCAAAAATATAATTTAAAAGTCATTGAATAGATGGTTAGAAGCAAAATAAAAATATAATAAGAAATATGTATACAACTTACTTATGATTGAATTTAATTTTTATATTAATTTTGTAATATTAAGTTAAGTTATCATTTATATTTCTAAATTTTGAATTTTTTTTCAAACTCAACCATCTTAGTCTCCTTGAATTTCAAAGATTTAAGATAACATTTAAAAAGAAAAAACAACACAAAATTAAACAATTAACAATTTGTTTTATACCTTCAATTTATAGAGAGAAAGAAAATGATGGAGATGAGTATTTTTCGTTAACCATTAAGTATTTTTGGCTAAATTATTGGTAGCCTGGACATTTAACCAGCAAAATGGCCACTCAAGGAAAATAAAAATGGAAAACATCCCATATGGAATCTATATGTAAGGGTACATGTACTCTTGTATAAGAACCATTTTCTCAATCGTTTTCTCAAGCCTGCAACATACAATATCATACAATATGATAGTTGTTGAAATCACTCTTTTAGTATAAAGAGAAATGCATGCAAAAATTGTTTACAGGGAGTTGGTTTGTAATTTATTGTGTATGAGTATACATTACCAGTAGTCCAATGTTTATATTTCCACTTTCCCAAATCTTGAGCCATATCTCTTGTTGGTGGTAGTCCTTTGGTTCTGGTAGCACTACAACATATGGTGGAAGCATATTTTTGTCTTTGGCCTCCAACTTCTAGTCAAAATGATGTTGTTGTTGAATCCTTCTGTAAGCAATATTTCTAATTTTTTTCTTTTGATATTTAACTACTCATCTTTAATTAATCTTTCCATTGACTTTGCACCTTGTGCTTGTGCCTCCATCTTCTGTCTACAATAGTATGCAGGGATCAAATGAAATGGTCGCTGCACCTTGTGCTTGTGCCTACATCCTCCGTCTACAGGAGTGTGCATGGATTAGAGGAAATGAACATTTTTGCATCTACAAGAGTGTGCAGGGATTAGAGGAAATGAACATTGGTAGTTTGCAGGGATCATAGGGTAGGGATTAGAGGAAATGAACGTTGGTATTTTGTAGGGACCATAGGGTAGTTTGTGGGGATAAGAGGAAATACAGAGATGGATATTTCATGCAGGGATCATATGAAATGGATGTTGGTAGTTTGCAAGGATGAGAGGAAAAATAACAATGGACGTTCTATCCAAGCTACAACTGGACAAAGTTGCATGTAAGCTACAACTACACTATGTTGGTTGACACATAACAACAAATATAATGATATAATGTGTTTGGAATTAAATAGGATAAACATATGACAATTAATTTCTATGAACTAATGCTAAGTTTCAAACCACAAAAGTTTCCCTTTGCCTTGATATGAGGCCAAATAATACCCTGAATTTAGAACTTAGAGTAAAAAGTGAATTGTGAATTGGAAAATTGTATAAATTTGTTAAAACTTTGGATAAAAAAACGAAAAGTGGTTGGTTTTCGTGCATAGCTAATATAAGAACGATGAACCTATTAATATAGTCCCTACAGCTTGAAGGGAAAGGGCTAATAAAAAAATAAAGTCTCCTTTCCCACACATAACTATTATGTCGCTCCTTTACTAACATCTCTTTCCACCATGTCTCAAGGAGAATCAATGTTGGACAATGAAAAAAAATTAACGGCTAGGAAGACCTAATTAAATATGGAAACTTGTGGTGTCTCCATATTATCGACCTTATGGAAACCTCAATGATCAAATGTTATCTAATGTTTTTCAATCTTTCAATGGAAAGGTAGTGAAGTAGAAGTCATTGTATCATGCATGACTGACTCTTGACATATTTCATGGATATGCCATCTTTTTCATTGTTATATTCATGCTATTCACTTTCCCTTCCATTTTTGGAATGAGTTCAATCTTATTAGGTCTTACCCTAAATCTTCAAGTAAATAGATAGGTTGCTATGTATTGATTTCATCTCTACTAAATAGAGAGCATGTAGTATATATAACATGAAAGAAATAACTGTAAGAATCATTACTAGAAGGTTCCGCCGACTTGAAATCTCCTAGGAGGTTCAATAGAAACTATATAATGAAGTAGAAGCAAGGTAATGGGATGTCTTATGAAGCATATTGTAATTGGAGCTATGTTAATATGGAGATTATCCTTTAGAAAAGACAAGTGAACAATTCTTTCATCAATAAAGGTATTTCTGTTTGTGGTATTCTAGTTCTTCCGCACTTACCTATTGTTATTATTATCTATCATTTCTACTCTAAATCTTGTTATCTTGTGTTATTTCTACTCTAAAATTTCCATTTCTCTTAATAAAGAACACCACAAGTGGTATCAAAACACTTTCCTAAGACAAGTTTTTTAGATAATTTTCTAGGATATAGATGTATTTAGACATTTATAAATAGCACAATGATATTTTGTTCACCAAGTAAATATGTAGTTGAGGAATACTACACGCAGGAAATACAAGTTGTTTCACCTAGTTGGGCACCCTTGTAATTGAGGTTGGCGCCTCTTTGATCTTATTAATACATTAAACAACTCATGTATACATAATTTTACTTCCATAGACCCTCAAATATATTGGAAGTCCCCTAGGTTACCTAAAACTAGCTTTAGATAGGTCGATCGACCATCTTGTTGCTATAGTGTACCAAGAACAACACTCGAGAATATTAATCTCTAGTACTTGAGTAATCGGGTAGTATGACTAAAGGTATAGTCAAACCTCCTTATTTGGTGTTGTGAGATTGGGTTGAGTAATTGTTATTGGACCCTGCATGTATATCAAATAGATATAGAACCTAGCACTCCCTTTCCCTTAAGACCTTGGAAACCTTGTCTTCTATTGCTAGTTCACGAAATTCCTACTTAAATCAGAATATTGAGAATTTGAGAATTCTATCAACACAGTAATATTCAGATGGGAATACCCTTATTTGAGACCTATTCCAATAGAATCCTTGCATTAAGTTGATTACCACGGTATCACTCTCTAGTAACATTCACTAAGTGCTAGTATAATTAGTTATTAGGTGAAATCATATAGTTAAGTTGAGTAGTAAGTGAACTAAGAAGCCCAAGGGAAGGAATGAGCTCCAATATTATCCTCTACAAAAAATCACGTGCTTACAATATTAAAATTAATGAGAATGGATATTTACCTTATGTAAAATTAGAATTTCAGTTCCAAAAAAATTATGCACTATTGTTCTATGTACATAGGTGCCATGTTCAACTCCTCTTGGGTTAAGAGCACTAGTCTATGTCAACAAGTTTACTAATAATTCCATCCACAAATGTGATGAAGCATTCCTTAGATTTACTTGCAAGGTTTTCCTTAAAACAAACATCTGTACACTAGATCTTTCCTTCTCCCAAATTCTATGCACCATGTATCTCGATGTTATGCAATGATCCACAATTGAGTGCTTTCATTATTTTCCCTTATCCTGACTTACCATTTTCATCTACCCATTCAATAGCTTTCTTCACCATTACTCTTCAAATTAGTTAAACACAGATTGAGCTATTCATTATCATTTTATAGTGACAAGGTACCCATTCAATAACTTTCTTCACCATTACTCTTCAAATTAGTTAAACACAGATTGAGCTAATCATTATCATTCTATAGTGACAAGGGTGGTTTCTCTAATATGTTAAAAATTGGAATGATTTCATTAATGGCCATCTTACTAGAAACCCTCCTTTAACCATTTGATTCAATGGCTTCACAATAATGTTCACTGAGAGATAGTATAATTAGGTAGTAGGTCAAATAGTGGAGTTAAGTTAGCCCAGGGAAATAAACGAGCTCCAATATTGTCGTCTACAAAAACAATTATGTGCTTAGAATATTAAAATTAATAAGAGTGTATATTGTTATTATGTAAAATTGATATTTCTGTTTGATAACATTTATGCATTATTTTTCTATATTGATAGGAATTTAATTTCGATATTTTAGGTTAGGGCATTGATTTACATCAAACATATTTAATAGGAATGTAAATGTTAAAAAAAAATAAAAAATTCTGCACTATGAGACTTCAATGCAGCGTTTTCAAAGTGTAAGGACACTAATTTACATCACATATTTCATTAACTAATATGGAAAAGTACCCATTTCCAATTGAGTGTTCCTCTTAAACAAACATTTATGCACCATGTGATTTCAATGCATCATTTTCAAAGTGTGTGGAAAAATTGCATCAATAACGTACTCAATGAAATTAACGATTACACTCCAGAAATAATTAACAAAGTACATCCACTGATACACATGTATGCTAGGGATTATTACAACCACTACAATAGGGACTACTTATGATGATTAAAAAATCAGAATAGTTCATAGAAGCATCGACTTGAAAATTAAGGATTACATTAAATAATGAGAGAAGACACAAAAAATTTGATCTTGGGAACATGTTTTATTCCGACGTTATCACTGAATGTGCAATTTTTACTATTTTGGTGATTTATTAATAAAAACATTAAGCTGAAATTTTGGGCACTGGAACAATAGATGCATGAGGAAATAAATAAAAATAAGTTAAATTAGCAACAAAGTTGCTTATACCCACCTCTTAATATTTTGATGTAGTAATTATATATATTTTAAAGTAGAATTTTTTTAACTTTCATTAATACCTCATGTTAACAAACATGAGGCTGAAGCACCTAGTGATCTCTTACGAGAATTAAATATTTTAGATAATTTTGTTCTTTTAAAAGCCTAAATTAGGCACATCAAAGTACATTTGTGATAACTAGCATGGCAATAAATAAGAAATAAGCATACAGTTCCCATGTAATGAAAAACATGAATACTTAAAAATTTCAAATATATCCATGAAACAATGTTCTTTAGAAAAAAAAAAACATTAAAAACATAAGTGTGTTCAACTTAGCCATAGATTGGTCCTCTTAAACCAATCAACAATCCTTGTGAGGAGAATTTACATGCATGATGCTCCATTGAAAATTGCAAATAATAGAGATTAGAATGTTTCAAATATTAACTAGAAACAAATATTAATAAAAAATGGGCCTTTCAATTAAAAATCCATGCTATATTTAAGTACTCCATTGATACTTTAGAAGATATAATAGTTGAGAATCACATTTTAATTAAGGGAAAAAATGCCTCCTCCTAGATCATAGTCACTTCTTACAATTACATATGTAGATATTACTAAGCAACCCAATGATTAACCAATGATGAACTCCTTATTCTCAAATTTTTAGAAGAAATTTGGAAATCCAAACATTCATTAAATCATTGTATTTTAAATATGAACAAAGATATCATCGAGTAATTAAAATTCTTAGAGATAAGTCTGAAACACACTACAATTATCGACAACATATGTCATCAAGTAATTCATTAATTCTTAGAGCTAAGTCTAAAACACACTACATTTTTCAGTTAAAAGTTTCAAAAATGAAGCGGACCCTCCACACTTCCTTGCATTTTTACTATATTTAACCTAATTTAATAGCATTATGTGAAATATAACAAAACTCTCGAACATACTAAATCTTGTATGAACTAAGACAAACTCTATATGATGTACTATTAGTTCAGAAAATGATTCTTTCTTCTAAATTGAATGAGAGAAAGGAAATGCTAATCAAATTGAATAAGGTGAATAGCCTTTCTTTTTTGGAGATAAACTCTATATAAAATATTGAAACCTCCCACCTTTCCAGTGGACACTCCACCCATGATTAGAGACAAACAAAACTAAAACAATAATAGAAAAGAGTGCTTGGGTGGACATTTATAGGATTAAGAAATTTAGGTTAACCATTGTGGAAAAATAGTTTAACTGTTAAGAAAAATGATTAAAATAGTAAATAATTAGTTGGGAATAAAAGTTAATTACTGGTAATGGTAAAATTGAAGATAAAAAAATGTTAAAGAAATAACGTTTAAGAAATATAAGTTGTTAAATTTGTAAATCCAAGGAATGAAAAAAGATAACTAAAAATGAGGAGAAGGGTAAAAAAAGTAAAAAAGAAATATCGAATGAATAATATTAGAGTGGGGATAAAATAAAATTAAAAATAATTAAAAATAATTTAGTTGCAACTAAAAGTGGAGATTTTACTATTTGTAGCAAAGTGAGTTAGAAGTGGATAAGTGGTTAGAAGTGGGTTAGTCCTAAAAGAAGGAAAATGGGTTAATTTGGTTAGAAGGTAACCCCTTGAGGAAGCTACATGGAAGTATAAATAAGAGAGAAAGACTCTCCCATTAGCACCTATTGAATATCTATTTTTTGAAATATTATTTGGGCAGGTATTATTGATAGAGAAAAGTGCAGTAGAAAAAGTGTAGCATGAAAAGTGCGGTAGAAAAAATGCGACAAAAAAACTGTGGCAGAAAAAGTGTGGAAAAAATATTACAGTAGGAAAAGTGTGGAAAAATATCGCAACAGGAAAAGTGCAACAGAAAAATCAAGGAAGAAAAACTGCTGAAAAAAAAGTGCGGCAGAAAAATCGCTGCAGAAAAGCCGCGACAGAAAAAGCGTGGTAGAAAAATCACAGCAAGAAAATTGTGGTAGAAAAAGTGCGGCAGGAAAAGTGTGGAAGAAAAATTGCAGCAGAAAAACCGCAACAAAAAAAGCGCAGCAGAAAAATCGTGGAAAAGAAACCACCGTAGAAAAAGTGTGGCAAAAAAATCATGGCAACAGATTCACGGCAATAGAATCGCGGCAACAAAATGCTACAAGAAGAAAACTGTATGGTTTTCATATGTGTAGTGTTGAATTTATGAATCTGGTTGAGGGTTTGCCTTGTAAATATGTTCAATGCCCTCTTGGAAATTTAGGGCTTGTTGTAGATTTTATCCGAGGCAGATCTACTGAAGTTTAGTATTGGTTCATGTTTGAGGGATTTTGGTTGAGTTATGTTGTTGAAGTTATTGGTATAGATAGAGGTTGTATAACAGTGAGGTTGTGACACATGGTTAATGTGAGGATTTATGGTATTTGATTTATGGAGAGTGTGGTGCATTGCTAGAGGTATCTTGTTGGTTATCTTGGTGTATGTTATTGGTATATGGTAGAGGTATATGATTGGGTGCATGGATGAGATACATACTTGAAGTACATGGTGATATTTATTCACATCTTGTTGAGGCATAGATTGGTTTGTCATTGATACATGATTGGTACATGTTGTTGGTTATCTTTGTATAGTGTTGATGTACATGGTTGATGTACATGATTGATGTGCATTGTTGACACATGGTTTGAGTGATATTCTTGTGATTTTGGGTATGAGATCTAGGTTATCAGATCTGATATATTCAAGAGAGTATTGGTACATGTTGTTGGTGTATTTAGTTTTGTTGGTATAGGAAAGGCACATGTACAGGTTAGTTATAGGACAGTGGAACAAGTTGATTACAAGTTAGTGGCATAGATTGGTACATGTTTACAACAATATATCTCACAGTGACATTGTGACATTGGTTCCATCATTCTACTATTATTTCATGGAAGTTGGATGGGGAAAGGATAGGTGGTTGTAGCCAGAGAACATAGGGGGTTGTAGCCTCCTTTTGGATGTATCCAAAGAATTGGGGAGTTGGAGCTTCCCTCAGGTTGTAGCTTGAGAAAT